>JAPYKT020000038.1:603012-690289 GCA_028749325.2 Caryopteris x clandonensis
TTAATTTCAAAAAAAAAAGTTATGATTTTTATTTCAATTTTGTAAATCATCACATGAACTTTTATATAGGGAAGGAGATGTGACTTTGATCTAAAAAACAGATATTCAGAACATCATTAATAAGCAAATAGTTTAATAAAATGATTGGAAAAGAAAAAGAGTTAGAGATAAGAAGACATCTTCTTTTTACACAGAAGAAATATTTTATTTGAATTAGTGTTCCATTTCTAATAATAAAATAAAATAAAATACAATTTATAATTGAATTTTTTATAGGTAATCAGTAATCACATGCTTTGTTTATATTATAAAAATATGTACTATTGCATAATCCTAAATAATCACATATTCTATTCTTCCTAGATGCACTAACTTTTTCTTAAAAAAAAGATGCACCAACCTTATCAAGAAATAATCATTATCGTGTAATATGCCCTCTAGCTCTGACCATACTAGATGTTTGTTGATACGATGTATATAATATATTTTATTATATTATAATTTTTGATGAAATTATATTAGAATTTTATAATAAATTTATACAATTTATAATTTATATGATATAAATATTATTTTATTTTGAATAAAAGTTTTTATATGTTATATTGCATTGGTAGTTTTCTAAAAGTTATTTCTTCCAATTAATGAATTACGATATTTTAATTGGAATTTTTAGAGATAAAACCCAATATAAATTATCAAACCCATTGTAATTCCAAAAATTAAGTTCAAATTATTAAGATGAAATAAAAATTATTTCAATTAAATAGTATAATATTTTTTATATATGTAGGTCAAATCCATATAGTAATTTAGCTTATTATTCATTCAGATGCAATGTATATATCAAAATAAAAACAAATAAGTCAACTCATAAAAAAATATACTTTATATTATAATTATTTTGTTTTGTTTTAATACATGTAGTATTGGTCTAAAATTAAATATCACAAAAAGAAGAACTAATTTATTATTATACATCAAAAATGAATTTGAAGCGAGAAATACATTTTAAAATATTAAAATTTAAATGCTGAGGAAAAGAAAAAGTAAAAGCCTACAACTAAAACATCCTAACTTGCCTTCCCAACCCATCGTGCATTAATAGTAGCGCCCGCTGTTGAGACGTGAAATTGTTCACATAGCCTTTTTTTTCTAGTGAAATTTGCAGAATTAATAGAGCGATATGTATACCAGCGCAACTCATGATTATTGAAAAAGCGAGCAAACTTTTGAAGGCTATAAATCTTTTAAGAATGGTAAAACTTGATATCGTAGTAAAAATAGACATACTTACAATATATTTTGGCCAATTTTATGTTAATTTTACACAAAGTGGCATAACATATCTTCTTCTATTTGGAGGTAGAACAATACATTCTTGTTTCAAGATTCAAGTTAATGAAAAATGAGGATTCTTCATGCATCGTCATACTAGGTAGTTTATTTGCTAAGCAATTGAGAACTCAAAGCTTAGTACTTGCTAATGTAAATAATATAAATAGTGTGAACATTATTTTAAATCATTCGTCATTACACTTCTTAACATCATCAACTGTAAAATTGTTTTTGTTGTAAAACAATTGTTTAGATGATAATTTTTATCAGATTGTTTATGTTATCCCCAAATATATAAGCACGATATAATTCATACATCTATAAAGTATTCTTATATACGGTCACATTTCAAAGACTTGCGATCAACAAGGAACACGAGCTTACAAAAGTTTGGTTCATAACCCTAGTACTAAATTTATAAAACTGTATCTTTATTGTAGTTTCACGTGAGATTCAAATTATTTATATTTTTTAATTTTCTCATCAATATTTATATTCATGATTAATTCTTATTGGCTCTGAACCTCAGTTTATGAACTTAATAAATAATAGTTGGCTTTATTAATCCCAGATTAGCTTTAATAAAATTAAAACATAGTCAGTTTTAATTTAAATAATTTAATTACATAATAAATTTAATTTATTTCATATAATTAACATCAAATCATAAATGGATAGTTAAACCACCCAAAAGATCAAATAAACATATAAGCATGTAAATTATAAATTAATGACTCATGAATTCTAGTGAATAAAAAAGAAAATCATGTCATTACATAGTTGTGATTTTTCTGTATGTTTCCCTAATTTAAGGATATTTTTGTCATCTCTATGTAGGATTGTTTTTATTTTTAAGAATTTTGTATTATGATATCTATTTAAAAATTATTAATTGAGTTTTTTTATTTTTATTTAAATTATTTTTATAGTTCAAATTGATCAAATTAAATATTTGGCCAAGCGATGTATTTTTTTTATGAGGTGAGATAAAAAATTTATTATTTTGAAAAAAAATGAAGAAAGGTATTTATTTTTTATTTTTTTATATTTATAAAAGAGTGTAATATAGTTATTTAATTCAAAATTATTACTTTGTCTAAAATTATAATATGGTGTACGAGAAATTTCGAAAGTGACATTAGCTGCCCAATAATATATATATATATATATATATATATATATATACCAGGATAAAAGTGGAATAAAAGTACCATATATTTTCTCTGTGGCTGTACTTTGCACGGATTACAGCTGTGACCTTACAAAATAAAAACTAATTATCCATTATAAAATAAAATATATAAATAAAAAGAAAATATACTCCGGGCTAAATTACGCCGCGGCGTCTTCCTCACTCTTGCTCTCCTGCTCCACGCCCAACCTCCGTTGCTACACAGAGAAACCTTTCGCCGAAAATAACTAACATTGAAATAAAACTTGCAAAACTCCTCAACAATTCACGTATGAGGCTCCACCGCCACTTGCGCCGCCCGGCTCTGCCGCCACGTGGCGAGAACCAATTCTCGGACTGGTACAAATAGAATTTGATTCAGTCGAATAGATATTGCATACGGGAAATTCTCCGCATTTTCGCATAAAGTACAATTTGGTGGGTGAAGTTGCAGGTGAATCTTTGTATTTAAATGCCCCCAGCTGATTTTTTGCTAAGAACAAGGGGGTATCGCATTCGATTCTTGTTTGGCAATTGGAACTATGGCTTGGAATTCCTTCTCTTATAGCGAAATGGGTATTTAATACGAAGATGCGTATCGCCAAAGGACGCTCGTTTTCATTTTGCGTCTCCTTGTTTTCTTCTTCCCCCGCTCTTGCCACATTTCCTTCTAGGATTTTGCATTTTCATTCCCGAGTTTTTTTTCCGTCGATCTCCGATCAGTTTCCGAGTAGAAGGAAGGTGTATCTTAACAGAGGTTTGTGTTTCTCGCTTAATCTTGTATGTGAGCTCCCTTCTATACATGTACGTTCTCATTCACTGTGTATGTGTGCGCGCAACCAAGTCTTACTTGACTTTCAGGGGTTTATGACTGCTATAGTGATGAACCGAAAATAATCTTTGTTTTTTTTTTTTCCCTCAACTTTTGGTGGTTTGATAAAAATCTTCTTTGCATGCCATCTTGCTCCTTGATTTTCGACATGCATGGTTGAATCTTTAGACAAAGCTTTAATTGCTAAAATTTTAGAGGCCATACTGATGTCATCTTTCCTCTCATACTTCCACGAGCTCATGTTTTTATCTCCCTGTAGATTATGGATGGCGAAGTTGCAAGTTTTCTAACTTTCTAGAGATTTAAAAAAGAGAAGGGAGAGAAGAAAGAGAACAAATTGTAAATTTAAATCCTTCTTATATCCTTGAAACTTTTAAGGTCTAAAATCCTCAGTCAAATATCAACATATCAATACATCTATCCAATTATGAGACATAAAATAGGATGCATGGTTACATATGAATATGTCTTTGTCTTCGGTAAGAAGATAACTTCAAAACTCAGGTGAAGGTCTCTGGTAAGTGAACCATAAAAGTATATATGGGGGGTAACGGTGAATGAACAGAGGGATATTTTGATGAAAAAATATTAAAAAAGGAATTGGTTAATCTTTTGAGGCTCTTTCTTGATCCATTATACTCTGTACAACTGGTCTTTTAAGGTTGGATTCGGCTGAGCTAAAAAACATGAGATACACAATAGGAATATAGTTATGGTTGACTGTGCGATAACTGCCTCTGGTACATTTCATCCTTCAGCTATAAATCACTTTCATACCACCCCATTCAATGCTTTTCTTGTTTGTCTGTAAATGGTTTGTGCAATTGATTATTTTCTTGGTTCAATTTGAAATCTCAAATTTGCTGATGGCCATTCCGCAATTTATTAGGTATTTTACCCACATATTATGTCAAACAAATAGTGAAAAAGCATCTTTATAAAATTTATAGCAGAAGGTCCATTGGATGTCAATTGTCTGTGATGTTTCCATTCTTGGTGAAATACATGAATTAGCCTATAGTTGGTGATTGCTATTTCAATAAGGAATTGTCTAGACCCTAAAATAGGTGACCGAATGTGCAGTATGACCTTGTATCACCATAGAGCAGTTAAGTGTATTGGTACAGCTGGTCTGTTTTGTCTACATTATCATTTTCGGATTACTGAAAGTGGTGTGGGCTGGCTGTTTACTTCTGTATGATTGTAATTCCTATATTTAATTACGGTCTACCTTCCATTTGTTGAACAGAGTCAAATAATAATCAGCTTCATACCAGTAATACCATGGATAGTGAAACAATGCAGTTTGAGAGGACTAGCTGCAACGAGGGTTATAAACGCCCTCGTGTGTGGTCATCTCCAGAAGGAGGACAAAAGATTGATATAGGAAAACAAATCTTTTGCAATAGATCACTGAACATGCGGAATATAGTTGCTGTTGGATTTGATATGGACTATACTTTAGCACAATATAAACCAGAGACATTTGAATCACTTGCTTATGAAGGCACAGTCAAAAAGCTGGTTCATGATTTGGGATACCCTACTGAGGTTAGTAATTTTCTCAATCATTTAATCCTTGCAATCAAGTTGATTTGAGTATGCTGATTATTAGTTGTTGAGGAACTTTTTTTTTAGTTGTGCCATTCTACTATTTGAATTTGAATTTATCTTCCCAGCCTCAGCTTGATCTCCAAGCTGATAGAAGAAATAAAAATTAAATTTGAAAGGACTTTATATTGTGATTTTTGAGGATTACAGATGTTGCATCCAACTTGTGCTCTGTGTTAAATATTTTACTTTACCAAGTATCTATAGCTTTTTACCTCAGTTGCATTTTGTAGCTGCTGGAGTGGTCGTTTGATTGGACTTACATGGTCAGAGGACTAGTTCTAGATAAAAAGAGAGGCAATATATTGAAGGTTTGTGTTATTCAGTTACGAACGTAGTTGGTTCTTCATGTTGATCTAAAAAAGTTGTTCAGCATTTGTTCATTTAAATTTAGATTTTGGTTTCATGTATTGTCTGCAATAGATGGATCGACACAAATATGTGAAGGTAGCTTACCATGGATTTAGAGAACTGTCGAAGGAAGACAAAGTTTCCACGTACGGGAGTACATTAATCCGTGATGCATTTGACGAGCCTGAATATGCTCTAATTGATACCCTCTTCTCTCTGGCGGAAGCCTATTTATTTGCACAACTTGTTGACTACAAGGATAACAACCGAGGAAAAATTCCTGCAGAGTAAGAGATTTACAACCAATTTTTGTCTTAAGCATCAGTTACAATAGTTGTCCCCATAATTCTCTTGATCGTACAATGCTGTAAAAGTCCAAACAATGCTGTAAAGTTTCTCCACTTATGTAGGAAAATTGCTATTTTTATATTTGTTGGATGTGTTTAGCCTTATTTCATTCCCCATTTTTTTTATGGGTGGTTCAATCATTTGAAATTTCCTCCCCCCCCCCATGAAGCTACAACCAGCATTGGCTTCTATACTTTTGTGTAAAGGTGTTCCTTTTCTATAGATATGAAAGAAATTTTCTGCAAATTTGATTTATTAGGTGGATTTTACTTAAATTCCTTAAATTAGATGAAAACATCTGAAGCTTTTACAAGTGTCTTACGTTATCTAGAAAAAATCTAAAGTAGAGGCTTTGCTATTAAAATTCTTAGCAAGATTAACTTAAAGCGGTTGATTAAGATGGTTTACATTTTACGGCCTTTTTGGGTGTCATGTTATCATATTATGACATATAATGCTGAAATCATGAAGAGCGAAATCATTGGACAGCAACTATTTAACTGAAATCAGCTATTGGCTGTGCTGACATTAATAATTGCTTTTAGCTCTCACAGAGTTAAAAGTTTGGTTGCATTCATTAATATATTTGTCCTTGCCATATGATGATGTTGCAGCTACTCTCGTATGTATAAAGATGTTCGAGCTGCAGTTGATCTGTGTCATCGTGACGGGACATTAAAGAAGATGGTCGCAAATGATCCTAAAAGGTAACCAAAATGGTCATGTAATTGCTTTCTAATTGCAGAGTAGCAAATGCTTAACTTCTGTGAACTAGGATTTAAAATATAAGAATCTCAATGGACTGTCAAAATATTTGGCCCAATTTTCTAGTATCATCAGTATTTTATTATTTCTGATGAGTCATGTGGTTTTTTCTTTCGAATAATTACATGGTTTTTTATGCATTGCTTTTATGGTTTACATTCTTAAATCAGAGATGTTAATGCATGCATGAAGCTGTGGAACTATTACATAACTCAACCTTTAATAGTCTTTGTGGCCAAAAAAGCCTTTTTGTTTTTTCTTTTAGGAGCTTTTTTGTTTTTGATAGCATAATTTACTATGTTATCAATTACTATTTTATTGATGTTTGTTCACCCCGATCACGCTCAGGATTATACACTGACCATACTTTGACCTGTAATTAGTACTCTTGCAGCAATCTTGCTGCACTCCATCTCCTTCTTGTGCAAATAAATTGTCTAAGATCGAAACAAGTATTCTCTTTTTTTGTTTTTAAATAAAAAATTTGAGCTTAGACAGTAATCTGTGTTAATGTTCATGCCTTATACTTGCCTACAAAAAGCTTAACTCCTTTTCTAGAGTCCTAATTCCTAAAAATTTTAAACTTTTTGTGTCATATGAAAACTGTTGTGCACTGTTTCCTTTTCCCCTAGTAACATGATTCCTTCCAAATTTATCCAATATTTATCTTATATTCTGCCACATCTTTTACCTACATTGAATTTGTTAAAATAAAATATCCAAAATACCAAGTGTTGTAGAAATCTCTAGGCATTTGTCGGGTGCCCAAAATGCCCTGTGCTGCAGAAATGGCGAGGCATTAATCGGTCGGCTGATTGAAGGTGCCTAGGCAGCCTAACATAATTCAATTTTTAATGTTTTCTATACTATTTTTATGTATATTGGTTGAATATAAATAAGTATTCAAGCAGGCTTAAAGGTTTTCTTGAAGACATTAACTCAATTTGAGTTGGATGTAAAATATAAATACATTATAAAATTAAAATAAATAACTCAAATAGCTACTAAACCCTAAATAAATTGTCAGGATGATGATTCATGTGTCAATTTATTAAGACTTGTTTTAGCTAAGATTTATTATTATTTCTTTTCAATAAAGATAAAAGACCAACATGAGGTTTCTTTGATCATTTCTTTAAATAAATAATAAAGATCTATCTCACATGGGTCATCCAGGCAGTGTTTAGTCCCACGTAGAAATATGTCAAAATCATGCCCAAAAGTAGCAAAAGCTTGGAATAAGGTGGAGTTTCAGCATAACATTCCACCACTGATGTGTTATAGATGGCAAGTAGAGAAAAATTGATAGTGATGGTTAAGTGTCACCAAATAAACAAACAAATAAATAATAAATAATGAAAAAAATGGCAAAGTGAATTTCCTCAGAGTTTGGATGGGTTTATGTTTTTACCCCTATAAAGAAGTCCACTACCCCACCACTGCTATATCTGCTGGTGGAAAGTTAAAATGCTTATCAGAGTTATTAATTTTCTTAGGCATTGAATTGCTATCACCAGGAAGGATAAATAATAATGTTATGCTATATTACCCAAAGCTAAACTTATTTCAATGATTTTCTTTGCTATTTCATTTGATGCAAAAGCTAATAAATGTTCTTAAATGCTAAGTGAAATACATGCCAATATGTTGAACTTGGCATGTATCAGATCTTAATTAAGAAGGCCAGGTACAATGAGTGTGGTCATGATAGTGGAAAGTACATTTAAGTGTGGTTTCACCGTAAAATTATTAGAATTAACTTGTGAGCTATCCTTGTTTATAAATTACTTATTGTCTTCCAGTGTGGTGGAAATTCTGATATCCATGCAGGGACAGTAATTGTTTTAGCGTGATCTTTGTCACTGTCATCTTACCAACTCTCTTTTAAATCCTTTCAAGTGACCCTGGCCCTATTAATGCTTGCTTGAATATAAGAAGAGGAGATGGTTTCACAAGATTTAGGTTCTTGTTCTTTACTAACCTGTTTTGTTTTATTTATTTATTTGTTCGTGTGTTCTTTTGACCTCCAAGAATTACTGCCTAAATATTTTTTTCTGTACCGGCGTCATGTTACCAGCCATAAATTTGACTAACCAGTTATGCTTGTCTACTCCAGATATATCAACGACGACCCCTCAATTGTTCCTATGCTAAAGATGCTCCGAGATTCTGGCCGTGCTACATTTCTGGTGACTAACAGGTAGTGAGTCCCTCAGCCAATATGTTCAGTAGACCAATGATCATATATTATGAAACCTATGCTGTACTGCTCCAGACATGGTCTAGAGTGGAGTTGATAAGACATGAAAGTCCTGAGATGGTGGATTGTGATTTGTGTTGGTGAGACAAGTGGCACCTTTGGCAGGTAACGTGCAATCCTAAGGATGAAAAAGAGTACAGATGAAAGGGCATAGGGAGTTGATGAAGATGGGTAGAATGCAGCAATGAATAAACTAGAAAGAATTAGTATAAAATGAAAATGAAAATATGACTTATGAAAAGGAAGCAAGAAAAAAGGAGAGGCGCTGGCATTGAGATGACTGCTAGGCTTCTTTTTTTTTGGATTTACTTTTGTTTTAATACACTCAGGACAGAGATATTCGATCTTTCATGCAATTATTTAGTGTATATGTATTATATTATATTTCTGTAATGCTCCTGCCTACAGAATCACCATGCTCTTGCTCCTTCCATTTTAGCACCCTTTCCTGTAGTTTCTCCCATTTCATGTGATTTAGGTCTATCTGAAGGTGAAGGATTACCTTGACCATTCCTGCTTCTTTTTTATTTTTTTTATCCCAGTTGATAGGGTGGGAACATTGTTCTTGAACTGATTGAAATGGAGATGAACAATAGATGATGTAAATAACTAACTTTGTAGGTCATCAACAGTACTGTATTTCTGCTCATATAAGTAATGCTTTTATTGAGAAGGTTTTTGTTTTTTGTTTTGTACATTTTGTTTCTTTCTGTCTGGGAAACACAGGCTTTCAGATGTTCTACAGATTCTGAAACCCCAAGACCTTTTCTCTTATAACTGTGACAGACTCATGTAACTGATTCTACCAGATGTGAGTTAAAATCTAACCAATATCTTTTTTCTTTTCTACTGCAGCCTATGGGATTACACAAATATTGTGATGAACTTCCTTTGTGGGCCAAGAACAGAGGATGGTTGCTCTGCTTTGAACTTTGATTGGCTCCAGTATTTCGACGTTGTTATTACTGGGAGGTTGTAAGCTTTTCTCAATACATGAAAAATCCGTTTACGTGAACAAGCACTATATTTTCATCTTCCTGTTTCTGGTGTCATTAACTTCATTCACAAGCACTGGCACGCCCCCTTTTCTGGGATAACTTGATTTGGTCAATAATTGTGGCGGTTTGTGGGGATTAGGATATATTTTTCCCTGCTTCAGCTACTTTACTTGAACTTTATAGTCTTTATATTCTACCATTTAACAAATTATATCTAATGGAAGGATGATTGAGAATGTAATGCACACTATTTATCTTATCGGTCATATTTATTAGCCTATACTTTTCAAAATTGTGCTGAACTCATGACTGATAAATGAGCTAATGATTCTCTTGGCTAATGTGTGAATTCTTCTAATAACTACATGTTACAACTCATTTTCAACAGTGCTAAACCAAGTTTTTTCCATGATGAAAACCGTGCTAATCTTTTCGAAGTTGATCCTGAGTCGGGTATGCTTCTTAATACAGATAATGGAACTCCTATGCCTCAGGTCAGTTTACAGCTTCATGGTCTTTTGTGAAATAGGATATTTTGCACTACTTGTCCAGGCAAATGAACTTTAATTCTTGTTGATTAACCAGGTAGATAGTTCTCTGAGGTTGCCATTGAGAAGCCTAGACAAAAGCCGCCAAGTTTTCCAGGTATTCCTTTTCCTGAAGTCAATGTACACTTATACTGTTCACAAAAGAAGAGAGGAATCGCATGCAGTTTAGTATTTATTTTCTGATTATAGTCAATTCTGCTTACATGCCATCTCAATTTTTGTTTTTCAGGGAGGAAATGTTGGCCATCTGCATAAATTGCTCTCCATAGAGTCAAGCTCCCAGGTACTCTTGGCCCTTCAGCAGTGACATCCATTTCTTTCCATCCGTTCTTTCTTATAACTGTTTTTATGCAAGCTTGTCTACTACAGTGGATTGCGCCATGTGCAGTACAGATGCTGAAGTATTAATTTGTAGGAGGAAAGTATGGGCCTGTAGGCTGTATGTGTCACTTTTTGAAAATTGTGGCCCAAGAAAAAAACAGTTAGCCTTAGGTTAAAACTATAAACACATTAGTCTGTATTATATCAATATGCGGAAAATTGGATTTTAAATTGAGTTTCTCCCTTCTCAAAATGAGGTTGGTACATTTTGGAAATGGTTAGCACCCTGCATTACTCTATTGTTTACACACAAGTATTAAGCTATTTCAAATAAGAATGCCGTTTATAAAAGTTGGACTTATTCTACTCAACTTCAAAGCATACCCTGTACTAAAATCAAAAGTTAAATTAGAAATTAAAAGAGCAAGAAGATGACTGCCATATACTTCATGAAGGCTAAATTATATATTTTTACTATAGTTTTCTGAAATGTGATATAGTGGGTGGTGAGAATGATAAAATTGTTGCACCGTGGTTTGTCGTGGTTTTGGTTGGCAAAAAAATCACAACAATTGACATCTGAGTTTCTAGGTGCTTTATGTTGGAGATCACATTTATGGAGATATTCTTCGCAGTAAAAAGGTTCTTGGTATGTCTTCAGCATATCCTTTTTACTTGTTGTAATGCCTTTTTTTTTTCTTCCCTAATTCTATTTAATTTTACAACATTTTTTGTATTTAATCTAGAATGTTCACAATAGGTGGAAACATTCAGAACTAAATCATGCTCGACTGTAAGGGAATTTTTCTTGAATGATTCTCCATTTTTTATTGAGCTATATATTCTAATGGTATCTGATTCAGATCCACTTTTTATGAAATTTCTTACTGACATTAATATGTAGCTAGGAACTATGAAATATTGTCCTCAAGAAAATGCTGGCATTGAAATTTCTTCTGATAGCTTGCAGTAAATGGTGACTTGCTATGTGTAGAGCCACTTTGGATTTAAAGTCTGAATAATTTGTATTTCCCCTCTGTTTTGCTTGATTGGTTTCAGTTGATATTGGTGTTCTGATAATTCTATCTACATCAGGATAAGCAGATGTTGATATAGTATGTTTATTTCTGAAGTCTGATTCAAGATCATGTAATATTTTCTTAGGTTGGAGAACGATGCTTGTTGTTCCGGAGCTTGAGAAGGAAGTTGGACTTCTGTGGACATTAAGGGATACCCGCAAGGTATACAAATAATGATTCTGGTTTTGACATACCTTAAAGCTATAGTAAATTGTCAATGGATTGGCCAGAATCTATGCAGTGAATTGGAATAAATTCCTTGACTATCTTTTGACTTGGTATACATTGTATGTAGATCAAAGACTGCCAAACTATCATGAAATGAACGATCACTTGCTGAAATAATGCCATTTTAGTTGTCAATTATATTTTACATTTTTTAGAGGATCCTCTAATCATATGATTCTTATAGAAGTGCCAGAAAATGTCATCTTTCGTCTTCTTTTCTTTTCTTATTGGCATGGGACATCATCCATTCCGTGCCAGTATACACAGTATGCTTTAAACATCTCCTCATCCTTTATATCTAGTTGATTTCTTTACGTGTTAGAATATGATTTCAGGTTCCTCTCCCTTACATGGGATATTGAGTTATGTCTTCAGAGGAATTCTTAATTTTTGCAACTTCTAATCTTGAATGCTTAGTCTATGCTGCTTTAATTGGAGTAAAATGCTGTGAGAAAGTTATTGCTGGTTATTTTGAAGTTTCCTTCTCTGTCACACCCATTTCCTGGATCATTGATTTTGGTCCATGATATCTATTTATTCTCACTTTATGTTTAATTTTCTGTAGCAACTTCAGTTATTGAGGAATAAGCGTGACCATATTGAGGACCAGATCCATCATCTGAAGTGGTCACTCAGGTAATTATTCTTTGCCCTTGCTTTTTTAGTTTTTAATACAACAAAGTCTTGCATCTGGAACATGCTTTTGGTTGTAATGGTCATTCAGACCATACAAACTGTTGAGGGAAATATGGGAACCCTACTGCAGCCCCATACCACCATTCTATATAACAAAAATGAGGTAAGACTTTGGCCTATTCTTTTCTATGAAACTTTACCGTTTGAAGTTTGAAGTTCTCAAAGTAGATAAATATGTGCAGGTTTGGATATTAGTTCTAGGTACCTTTTCTCATGCTATCTATGATCAGGTTTGATGGCTCAAATGCTGTGAATGATGAAGAGCTACTTGCCGATATTGACAAATTAGAGGTTAGCAAATTTTGGATATTCACTTAACATAAGTATTTGAGTTATTTGTTTTCAAGTTTTAACTCGTTGGAATATATTATAGTGCTAAAACTGAGTGACAACCATCACTTGAAGCAAATAGCCTGTCAACTTCACAAAAGTTTTACCTCATTTAGTTTTTACGGTTTTGTCAATGCTAATTGATCATCTATAAATGTGTTGAACAGCTGACTGGAACTATGTGTGTGGTGGCTATTATTAAATGGTTTATTTAAAATTGTTTTTTTGACAGTCTGAGAAGGAGGAAGCACGGCTGACTCATCAACTAGCTCAGAGAGAATGCCATCAAAAGGTAAGAAGTAAAAATCTACAAGCACCAAAAGTAGCTAGATTCAAGGTTTTAGTGGTTTGCATTCCACTGCTAGAATTTAAGTTTTCTAATTCTCTTATCAAATATGCTCAGTTTCACAAGGTATGGGGACAGCTTATGAAGACTGGATATCAGAATTCTCGCTTTGCACATCAGGTGAGACAAAACATCAAACTAATAATTTCCCATTAGTAAGATAAGCAATAATTAGAAAACTACCAAGTGTAGGCTCATTACAAAAAATAAAAATAAAATACACTCCACAACTTTTTTTGCCCCCACAAATTGCATCTACTGAATGGGGTATCTGTAATATAACTAAACCTCAAGGAGTGATTGTAATACCTTTCAAAGCATAGGAGTTTTCCCTAGAATAGGTCAAAACCTTTATGCTAGTTTTTGTAATTTCTCTTAAGAGGCTTAACCTGACTGGCTTTCGAAATTCGCATGAAATGTCTCAGGTGGAGAGATTCGCTTGCCTTTATACCAGCCAGGTGACGAACTTGAGCCTCTATTCCCCAGACAAGTACTATAGACCAAGTGAAGATTTCATGCCCCATGAATTTGATATCCTTACCATATGAAAGAAATTACCTGTCCCGTTACGTTCTGCCGAGGCATATAAGAGCCCGATGTTCTTTCTGTTAAAAATGAAAATGGGGTTGTATGGTAGTGGCAAATGTAGAATATTCTCCCTCTGGAATTGTAAATTATTGTGATGATATATCATATGCAGTTAGTTTGAGCTTGGAATACTACACTTCTGCATTTATAGATAGAAATCTAGAGTATTTGCAAGATTCAACTGCAATGAAATATGTAGCAAGTCATATGGACCTCACTTTGTAGATTTTACAAGGAAGTTGGTATTCCTCTTTTACCAGTTCTTTTTTGTAAAAGAGTTTTACAAGTTTCTATTTATCTGGAATCATTTCCTTAACCCTCTACCCTAAATGGGCCGATTTTATAAAGTTGCAGCAACTGATTTAAGGCTTGAATTTTCATGTTTTGTTAAGTTGAGTTCCTGCATTTTAATTATGTTTGATATGTTGAGCTTTTAAGCTGTTATAGTTTTCCTACATTAAATTCTATGTAGGTGATCCATTGTATGTGCATACTCCCTCGAGCTTGAAATAAGTGTTGTTTTTGAAATTTCAAGCGAACAAATTGAAATAATAAATACATCCTTAATTAATATTAGTCAAATATATATTTTACTTTGGAATACTTTGACATAGTTAATTAGTTGTTATTGGAAATATGTAGAAAAGTAGTTTTGGGAGAGTTTTTACTAATCGACATTGAAAATGACAAAACGGAATTAATTTGAGAAATTAGAAATCCTCTCAAATATCACTCTTTCCTAAATTGGAAGAGTATTGTCTTAGAGCGCCCTCAAACCTTTTAGCCGACATGATCTTCAAAATGATTGGGCCATAAATTAAAGAAGATGCTGCCCAACTTTCCAATCTTTGTAGGCTACTGTACAAACCACAATCTACACTGAAATAAAACCACCAATAGACCAAAACTATACCACCTTTCTTTACGACCCTACCAATTTTTTTTCACCTTGATGAATCTCAATAATTACTGCCTGCTAATATAACTTATGCACACTCTCACCTACTACTATCCTGCCTCTCTACATCCTGCATGTCCACCGGTTCCGGAAAGACATCACTCGACGATCTCTTATGCGAAGACGAATGGTCATTCGTACCGCTACCCCTTGACCCCACTCTCCCTGACTGCCTTAGCCCACCAATAATCTCACGATTCATTTGGGCCGACACATTTGACCCATCTGATGAGCTACGATGCCAACTACCGAAAAATGCTGCAGTCCACGACTGCCTAGACGAGGCCGTTCTAAGCATCCTAGAGCCAAATGTCTCATCCCTAACAACCTTGAAAGGGTTTTCCAATGCTTTCAGGACTTGCCTCATTGAAGGGCGTCGAGAGGCCTTATGGTTGAGGCAGGACTTGGCGACGACTGCAACGGCCCATACCTCTTCTAGCAGGTCCTCATCTATTATGAGAGATTGGTCTATGAGCTTTATCACCATTTCCTTTTCGTATATGCTGATGAAAGGTAGGTTGCCGTCCAGCCATTGCTTGGCGTCTGCCTCGTTTAACGAGCTGATTCCAAGCTTTCCGGTGACGAGTTCAAGTAGTACTTTCCCAAAACAGTATACGTCAAACGCGCATGTTGTAGATGAAAAACCTGGCAATTTTAGGAACAATTTGTTATATAATTTATCTAAGGGTTACAAAAAAATTGTTTATTTGGTGCGTATTTGAAGGGTAAGCATCTTCATTAAAATTTCTAGCAAAAGAGAATTCTTACCAGAAGATTGTCTTCCAGAAGTCCTGCAGATTATCATGAGAAAGAAAAGGTGTTAAGATCTCCAATAAATGGTAAACTAAATCTCAAAGAAATCTCTGGAAGGCGAAGTGTGCTGTCTAATAAGAAGAAATTGTTCAAGTCGTAAAGTAGTCGAAAAGGCGAGTGAACTTTGACAGCGGAGAAGAATACATTTGAAAACCTTTGCAAGATGATGAATAGTTCATTAACAATAGGAGAAGGTGTGATCGGATTGTAACTAACTTACTGTGGTGTCCGAAGCAACCTTGCAACGATATTCGGATGATTACCACCTCCTTGAACACACACTTCGCTGAAACTTCCAAGCCGAACCTCATATTTGTCATCGAGCAGAATACTGCTAGCTTGAATATCTCTTCATATGGCAACAAAATTAAAGTTAATGAACCTCCATACATAAACTTTGTCCATGAAAAAGTAGATATTGTGTATACTTTTCATGCAATCAAACGACTATAAGATGCTCAAACACTCCCCCCCCCCCCCCCTTTCCAGATACAGATTAAAATAATATATTCTATATGTTATGTAATACCTATGCAAATATGGAGGAGCGCATTCATGGTGCAAGTATGATAAGGCCTCGGCAGCTCCTATTGCAATCTTCAACCTCGTAATCCAATCCAAAGACTGTAAACCTTCTTCTGCATTTGTCACTCTATAAAAAGCATTTGACAAATCTCTATTTGGCATATATTTGTAAACCAAAAACTTCTCACTTTCATCCTCCAAACAGTGTCCCACAAGAGGAACCAACCTCGGGTGCATCACTTTGCCAAACAAATCCAACTCTGACATGAACCACTCTTTTCTGATGAGGCGTAGATCAACTCTCTTCACAACCACAGGGATCCCACCCTCTAAAGTTCCCTTAAACAGGTCTCCAGAATGACCCTGCTTGATTAGATTTTTGGTACTGAAATTGCATGTTGCTACAAGCATTTGCTCGTATGTAAATGATTCTCCCAAGCTAGACATGTCGATGAAAGCCTTAGAAGGTGATTCATTGCCAACAGAGCCCACAATTTGATTCTCTCTTTGATGATTTGTAGTTCTAATACTGCATGCTTTGAGAAGAAACAATATTCCTGTTAGAACTATGACGAAGCCAAGCCCACCGAAAACTCCAATCATTACATAAGGCAGTCTTGTCCTGCTCCTTCTGGGTTGTACCAATGGAGGTTTCAGTCTATCATTACCAAAAGGTACACCAATGTCTGCATAAAACTTCAAACAGTCATCCGAATTCCTCTGATATGGTATGCTTGAAAAGCAATTATTCGAAAGGAGAATGCTGGTTTTACTATCATTAGGAGCAGACCCTCCAAAATAGTTGCTTGATAAATCAAGAATGCCAATCTTTCCCGATGCAGAACTCAGATTTCCATAGAAAAGATTGCTCGAAAAGTTGAAGACTGCACCAGTGACATTGAAATAAGCATTTGGGAATACACCAGTGAGATTATTCACAGATACATCTAAGTACTCCAAATATGGCATTGACCACAAAACATCAGGAAAATTTTCAACAAAAGAATTTCTGGAAAGAACTAAATCTTCCAATTGAGTGAGTTTCTGAAACAATCCATCTAACAATGAACCCTCCAGCTTATTATCCCCAATCAACATTCTCTTCAAACTTCTCAATCCTCCTAGTTCTTTGGGCAATGACCCGAATAAAGAATTGGATCCAAGATCAAGTTCTACCAATTCTGAAAGACTTCCAAGCTCAGCAGGAATAGAAGAACTCAGACTATTATTACTTAAATTCAACATATTCAGTCTTGAAAGTGAACCAAATTCAGGAGGAATTAAACCCGAGAAAAAATTCGAAGACAAGTCCAGTTTAGTAAGATTCTTAAGAGATGAAATCTCACTTGGAATTTGCCCTGTCAATGAATTCTGTGAAAGATCAAGAATCGACAGCGAAACTAACTTCTGCAGTGAAGTTGGCAAATTCCCAGTAATCGAATTATTGGATAAATATAAAGAACGAAGCCTACTCAAGCTTCCAAGTGAGGATGGAATAGAGCCATAAATTGAACCGGACCTAAGATCAAGAACTTCAAGATTGGCTAGCCTTTCGCCAAACCATTCTGGAATCGGCCCACGCAGGATGAACCCTGATGAGTTGAAAGCTGATAACAAAGAAAATTTGGGTAAAGAATCAACAGAAAATCGAGGATTACGTTTTCCTTCAACACTTCTCCTTAACCCGGATAAATTTATCCCGATTATATGACCATTTTTGCACTCGATTCCTGTCCAATTCAAACAGGGAGTAGCTTTCTTATGCCAATCTTTAGCTGAGATTCCGAGGGAAGACCGTAGGTCCAGTAAAGCCCGCCACTCGGTTTGCGAACTCAGCCGTGTCACAGGCTGAGTTACCACCGAGTTGATAAACAAAAATGTTAAGAAAACGAAAATCTGGAGCTGGGTTGCCATGACTTAAATTATACCTTGTTGCAGAATTTTAGAGAACTGTATGAACATAATAGCTCTGCATTTCGTTACACTGAACTCTCTTTGCTAGTTTTTCTCTGCAGAAACGTAAATTGGGCATAGAAAATTAATACGAAAGTGACAAAACACCGATGACTGCAAGTATGAAGGAAGCAGATACAAGCATGTTGACGTAAATATGCATACCTCGACGATCACGAGCTTTTGTTCTTCATTTTAATACAAATCACTTTGCAACTTAAACGAAGTTTTTGTGTGTGAGGTACACTTTCTTGTGTGCGTAATAAAAGCAGAGGATGGAACGCATTAATGGAGAAAAGGGTGCCACTCAGCGGCCACAACCGTGCATAACCAATGTTGTTTCCATGGGACATAAAGAGCTAATAAATGAAACGAAAAAATAATGAGTTGACTCGTCAAACTCAGCTTACGGGGGGTGGTGGTCTTGGGAAGTTGGAAGCTAATGGAAGTATGTGTGTGTGGAAGAGAAAGAGATAGATAATAGAGTTTCCCGGGAAGTGTGTGGCGGCTCCGGCGAGGAGTGGTGGCGGAACTTCAATTAATAAAGTTGTTCTTGAGAAGGACAGCAAGAATTGTCATTTGTCAAGCTTATCAGGATTTTGTTGACCAATATTGAATTTTCTGTAAATATTTAACAATTATATATATATATATATATTACAAAAACTTCTCATAAACAATTTTACTCTTAAAATAATAACAATATTTTATAATTAAATAAATTATATTTTATAATTACATAAATAATATCTTAAATTATATTAGGAGTGTAATCATTTCAAAGATTCACTCTATATATACACACATATGTGTCTATATATATTTAATATTTATTCTTTGAATGATTTTAGTTGAAGTAAGAAATTGAAAATGCCTAACTTTGGTGATGTGGGCCCATTTGATTGAAATTATAAAAAAATTTACAAAATTTATATTATTATAATAACAGAAACATATAAATAGTAAAACTTCGTCAAAATATTTTTCAATTTTGAGATAGTTTTTATAATTTTCCGCACAATAAAAAGAAAAGAAAAAAATCATGAATGACAGGTTCAATTTTTTTTTTAAATTAAACAGTTTAAGTACAAATAACCTCGTTGTTTTTTTACAAATTTTAAGCGTAGAATACATCAAAATAATTTTTTTTCATAATTTTTATTTTGACATTTGTTTGTATATTTTGAAATGCGATATCAAATTCAAAAAGAAAAAAAAACTTCTTTTGTTGATTATTTGTGTAATTGTATTCATAGTGGATTGTATTGGATTCGATCGCATTAAACATAAATGATTCATGTATTTGAAAAAATTAATTTAATTTATTTTAAATTTTTTATAAAATAAATATATTAATGGGATGGAAATATTTCGGTCATACACAATATTGAAAGAATATTTGCCAATCAAAAATTTCAAACCTTTTTCTTAAATCTGAATATTACAATATTACAATATTACAATGCATTTAAATTTGTGTGGACTTTCTGATAGTCGTTTTACCCCAAGAGGATGAAACTTTGACCACCTTAGTATTTATTGCATATTTTTTCACCATGTCGTGTAATAATAATAATAATAATAATAATAATAAAGAAATTAATAATTATCTGCAGTTAAATTGGTAGAGTGTGCAGGACGAAGTCAGAGTGGGTCCGGTCTAAGCAGCCTTCTGGCTGGAGGCAAAGTGGCGGCTTGTCCCACATAGGATAGTTCACACGGTTTATACGTAGGATTTAAAAAGTAGATAAATAATCCATATATATATATATATAAATGTTTTCAAAAAAATTATTTATTTATTAATTTCGGCTAAAAAAAATGCTACTTCAATTTAATTGAATTTATTTTATTTTAATGAGCGACTTTGAATTTTGGCCAAAGATTTAATACACGTGATTTAAATTCTTTGATGTTTATAACACAAATAATTAGATTTTAAATTTTGCTATATGTTTTTGTTTCGTAAAATTTGAATCGAAATTGATATTTTGGTTGTCTCATACATTCTTGATAACAACTAGTTGGGCAATTGGATATTACACCATTAGTTGGCGGATTTATTTTCCTTAAAAAAAATAATATCTCTTCAATATCTCATATTCATCGAGAAGGAAATTTTTGGTCAACCAAACAATTTTATTGCAACATGAGTTGTCATTCAATTTTTTAATTCAATTATAAATTAATATCTATAATCTATAACTATATAAAAGTAGGACAGTTTGAAAAAATAACAGAAATGTCATATTTCCGTCGAAAACATCTTTTTATTTTTAGAAAGTATAATATCCAATTAGATATTTCTGTTTCTTTATTTTTTCATTTTAATTTTTAAAAACTTAATTGTTTTTTTCATTTTAATCCCATTTTTTATGAAAAATATATCAAATTAATTGTCTTTTCGTGATCTTCAATTTAATTTTCATATTACAATATATAAAAATAAAATATTAATGCTTAAATATAAAATATTTTTTCATATATTAATTGTGGTATATTTTAATATTTAATATATTTTTATATTGTGATATATTTTTGTTTTAAATACAAATATATTTTATATAATTATGTATTTTATTTTAAAAAATTATAATAACTAATTATATTATCATATTATAAATCGTGCATCGCACGAAAAAATTACATAGTTTTTTGTAAATGTAGATGATTTGAGGCTTCCTAGAATAATATGTGAATGAAAGGATTCCTTAAAAAAATTAAATGATTAAATAAATTAGTAGAGTAGAGCTGATCAAAATCAATTATATATTATATATAATATATATTTTAATTATTTTAATTATTTTTTCCCCTGTTGTATTATTGCTCAGTTTTCTTCCTTTGATTGGTTATGGGTAGGACTTAGGAGGCTGCCTAAATTCATAGGAATATATACAAACTTACATCACCTAATTTCAGTTAGTTGTCCCTATAAATTCTTATCATCATGACCAAGTCCACGTTTCTTTTCACAACCACCCCCCTCGCCCCCCCCCCCCCGGCCACCTTGGTCGTTTGCTATTTATATATTATATATTATTATTCCATGTGCCAATATATAATCTTATATAAAATAAAATAAAAAAGTAACAATATTTAAAAATAGAATAACTTATTTTATTCAAAAATAATTATTTTTTCAAATAATATGTTACTTTTTATAACAAATATTTAATTTAATTTTTTATTTGTAATCCAATTTCACCACTAATAATCTAATCCACTACAATAATAAAATTCATACAACTAACCAAAAACTAAGTTACCAAATATTTTTTTATAAATATTTAACTTTCACAAATATTAATAATTTTTTTTTTACTTTTTTAATCAAAAACATTTTATTTATTTTTATATTCTGAATTGGATGGTCAAATGTGCAACTCCTACGCAAGTGAAATTGAAAATTATAAAAGTACGGTTAAATTAATATATTTTTGCATCAAAATAGGTTGTTGACAAAATTGTTCAAATTTTTTCAAAATTTATTTTAAATTTTTTAAAAATCAAACTAAACTATAATAAAATAATTCTTCTCTACTCTTTATATATATATATATCATAAATATATATACACACAATATTTCTTTAGTTGATTAAATATTATATTTATTTCTCAAACACTCCATTAATCATACCAAATTCAACTCAAATACTCTAACCTACCAAAAGAATTGAACATATTAAAATAAATATAATAAACAAAATTATACTATTAAAAAATACTAAAATGTTATAACAGTACGTATTTAAACTTTTAATAGAAAATTATTTATTAATTCTGTATTTGTAGCCAAAGCTTAAGACAATAATGAAGCCTGCTTTAGATTCCCCACCTGCATACAAATCCAATATAAAAAATACGAAGATTGTTATAATTGAATAATATGAATAATGTTATATTTTAATACTCTATATCTCTATTTTTTAATAAAATATATTAATTAATTTTCATGTTTGTAGCTTAATATCAAAGACAAATATTATAAATCGCTAAAATTATTTAATCCATTACAAATATTCAAATTCAACCATATAAAAATGAAGATAATAATTGGACATTAAGAGTAATTATTTCCTTGAAAGCTATGTCTATTCTTGAACAATCTATTATTTATTTATGTTCTAGAAAATAATAAATTTGATTAGATTTTAGATTTGTAAAGCAAACGACAAATACTGTAGCAAAATAAATATTACATTAACTGAATTATATTATATTTTTTGAAATTTTCATTTTTCTGAAATAATTTATTATTTTCTTTAAAAAATAATTATATATATATAGATCATTCATTCATTCATTCTTATATTACATTTAATGTATGTAATATAGATATCAAATCAAATATTATAGAGAATGAATTACTTTGATTTAACATGCATATAAGAATTTTTTTATCTTATTTTAAAATTTTATATAAGAAATTTAAATAAGAGAAAAAATAAAAAATAAATAAATGTTGTAGTAGAAAAATTCGTAATTTCTTATAATACGACCTACTGCTTTTATATATTGATAGGTAGATAGATATTTTTTAAATCTTATTTTCTCTTTATTTATTATTGGTTTTATTGGTCAAAACATTACGAGCCAAATTTGGCCGGTTATCACAATTCTTTAATTTTCATTATTTTTATATATTTAAACTTTGAACTCTTCTAATAGAGCAGGTTAATAAGGGGTTAGTTAATGAGTTTGGATCATTTATTTTATTTTACATTTTATTAGTATTTTTTTCTATAAGATGTACGGATTTAATGTATACTTACTTTTTATAAGTATTTATTATATAATAAATTAATTACATAAAAAATATTTTATAACATATATTTTTAAAATTAATTTTATAGTTGGAAACTTAAAAACACACCCGAGTTAGTTAGTATTCTTATTAACAGACATGAACAATCACAAATAGTTAAATGCGTGACAAACATGATTGGACATAAGTAGGTCCAACGAGCAACATGAACTTAATGATGAGCCTAATCATTTCTAATTATGATTAGGATCAAATAAATCTAAAATATTAATTATATATATAAAATAACAAAAAAAATCATGAACAAATAATTAATTTATTATATTATTCATTGAATAGAAAAAAATAAAAACATAGAAAGAAGTTATTTCAATATCAAGTATTTTTAGTAAGTTATTGTTGGGGAAACTTCAACACTTTTTTTATTTAGATATATAAAAAATATATAATATTACATATTATATATTTTAAAATTATTAAATACACTTTATTTGGTTTTTTTTTCCTGCTGTAAATAATGAAAAAAATCTCATCAAGTTTAATGAAATTGATAGGTTGTTCTTAATACATATCATATGTTAATTAATGATGTTATTAAATATTCGTAATGTGTGATAGTTATTTTAAAATATAAGATGAAATAAGAAACGAAAGAGAAGATCCAAATTTCTTGGGTTTTTTTTTTTGTTTTTTGATTGAATATGAAAATTGAAAAAATAGGAATAAATATACTCTTGGAATTAAAACTTTAGAACATTTCTTTTGTTTCATTCTTTTTTCTACTAAAATATACTCTTGAAATTAAAAGAAAATATATTTTATATTATTCAAGATTCGATATTCCAACAATATTTTTTCAGTTAGATCAATATATATATATTTCATCACTAAATATAAAAATATTATATATAAACAAAATCAGAATTAAACACGTCTCCCGAATACATCATATTTATTTACAGAGTACCATTTTACAATATTTGGATAATTTATAATGTAGTCCCATAATTAATTAGTGATTTTAGTCATAAATATAACTTTCTCCATCAAAAAAAAAAAAAAAAAAAAAAGAATTTTATTTATTAAATATTTCGATCAATCATTGATACAATTATTAATTTGCAGAAAATTAGTGAAATATCTTGGTGACAGGTCATGTCGCAATCCTAATTTCGACCCTGTAAGGGTAAATTAGTAAATTAGGTGGTCAAAATTAAGGTTGTAGTGGAGACATAACTAGAATAGGGCCAAAGGGAACAAACGAAGAAGAAGAAGTGTCCCGTTAGAACTCACACTTCAACCTGCAAGTTGTAAGTTGTAACCCATGCATGCAGGCCGATATAATTGATTTTGTAAATAATATATCAACTATATTATATCGAATATCGACTATTTAATGTATTATATATTACTCGTGTTTTAGTAAACAAAATTTAAAATATAAATAAATTGGAATTCTAAATCATTAAATCATGAAATCAACAATAAATATACAAATCCTTCACAATTTGAACATAAACTCGTAAACCCGTGAATCATGATCCTGAATCTATACTATATTGTAACTTTCATTGCATATTTATATATATAAGGCTATATGTATGCATACTCATCTTTTGACAAGTACTATGATTTTAAGGAGAAGTTCGATTTATCTTTTTAAGGTTATAGTTCATCATACCTTAATAGTAAATTATCTATTGAGATTTGATTTCATATTTCAAAATTTTTATAATTTTGAAATTATTTTCCGACCATTTGAAAGATAAGTTGACGTGAAACCTAGGTTAAATCATAATCTTGGATGGACCGACTTTTGAGCCAAACATGTGGACCACCGGGCACAACTGTTGGGGAGGATCGTAGTGTGGTTTTCATGGATAAAAGTAATGCAAATTGGAATGGAAATTAAAAGAGAGGTTGGAACTCCAAATGTTTGAGTATTATTGAAAATAGACAGAAACGGAGTGGAGTGTTGAATGTTGGAGGTATTTGAGGGGAAGGGTAACACTTGTATCATAATTTGACGAAAGGAAGGGCCCATAAATTAACAAGTTCCCACTGACGAAGAGTGTGTGATAGGGATATGACTTTCTCCAAGACTTTTAGTGGTTGACTGGGTCTCATACTTTGTGTTCCAACTAAACTATATTGCCACTTTTCTTTTAATTATTATTATTATTATTATTATATAACTTTTTTGAAAGGAAATTATTGGCAGCTTTGATAGAAAGTAGTTTGTCTCATACTACCTTCCCTTCTACAAATAATATGAGATTGGATGGTTTTATTTTTCTTGTAATTCATATATCACGTCAAACTTTAAACAAGGGGATGTATTATCTTTTACCTACTTTAGAATAGTTAAATTTTTTTTTTTTACAAAATTATATTTTCTATCTTCATTATTCACGTTGTAGGGTAGAATGTCGAGGTGGATATGAAAAGCGTGCGTGCTTGTGCGGGTATAGAGCACCTCCCATGTGGGTCGTTACATTATTGCATCAGAATAAGTAACTTTCGACTTTAGATCTTCACTAATAGGATGCTATCGAATTTACTTGTGATTCTATAAACGATACGTTTTGAACTAGTCATCATTTGTTTATTTAAATATTTAATTTTGGATTGAATGAATTATTTTCTTTTATGACCTAAAAATTTATGGGTACGAGCCCAATTTTGTCGTTCAGAGTTGGCACAATTTGGGTCCAGAATTACTATTATAATAATTTTCAAGTTAGCCCAATTATATTATTCAGATCAATTAAATTTTGGTTAAAGGTATATTATTTCATTCTAAAGTCCCATTGTGATTTGTAAACAAGTCCAACAACAAACAATATTTTAAGAGCCCAATAATATATAATGAGCCCAATATATCGAAACATTAAGCCTAAGCCCATTTTCTTCATATTTAGTCTTGAAAACTCAAGAATATCCATTATCCCATAATAAATTATTATAAAGATGGTGATATAATTTTTAAGATAAAAATTGTTTAAAATAAAAATATCCAACAATATAAGAATATATTCAGTATAGAAATATACTACAATTAATATATAAAAGAATATTTTTTATTTAAAATTAATATTTTATTATTATATATGCAATATGAATATCAAATTAAGATCATAAATCATGACTAATTTGATATATTTTTCATAAAAAATGAAGTTGAGATGAAATAGTTATAAGCCTTTGAAAATTAAAATGAAAAGTTAGAAAAAAAACATCACATTTTCTAAAAATAAAGCTAATTTGTTAGATAGCAAAGTGGCATCCCTTTTCAACAATTGCAAAAACTTATGTGCATCAGGTATAGTGTTCAACATGATTTACAATATTACTAGCTTAATTAAAAAATATTAAATAAACAAGTAATACTTTTTAGTTTAACAAATAATACTATAAATTAGGTGTGCGGTGTACCGATGCAAAAAACCAACTCTTCAACAAATTGTCACATATGTTTTTTTGGGCTTATCTCTCGATAGGAAGACAAACTCAACATGTTATTATTTCAATTAAGATTTGATAACTGAGTTTGTATGCTATTTTTATTTGAATTTGCACAATTTAAAACAATACACTCTTATCATGTACTCTCTTCTTCTAAATCATATACATACATACATACATACATACATACATATATATATATATATTGTGGTAAAGATTAAAGATAATTTATTACACATGATAAGATATGAAAAATTCTTATAAAATGTGAAACTTTAAAAAATAGAAATTATGATTTTAAATTATTGTTTTCTCAAAAAATCTGAAATTATGAAGAAAAATGAAAATTTGGAAGTTAAAATAAACTTGAAATCTGGGAATAAAAAAATTGAAATTGGGGAATCTTTTATTACAAAATAACGTTCTTAAAATTATGAAAATCTCAAAATTTTAGAAATACTAAAATCCAGTATAAAAATATAGAAATCATACAATTATAAATTAACATTACAAATTATATTATAAAGATATAAAACATATAAATAAATACCAATATGGAAATTATTAAAAACTGGAGTCTCGAAATTGTACTATTACATGTAATTTTATAGAAAATCTAAAATAAACTGGAAATTAAAAAAAAAAGTGGTTATCAGGAAACTATATTCCAAGATTACAGAAAAAAAATTCCATTTAATTTAGAAAATTTGGAAATTGTAAAATACTAAAAATATTAATATTATAAAAAAGAATTTAATTTTTATTTCCTAAAAAACCAAAATTATAATTTCCACATTTCAATTTTTTAAACTTTCCTTTTTTTTTCATATAAAAAATTATAATTTAAAAATTTATACAATTACTGTATTTCCACAATTTTGTTTTTATAGTTTCCATTTCTTAATTATTTTCCTAATTTCCAGAGAGGTTGGATTATTATTTTGTAATTTTAAAATTTAGTTTACAGATTCCAAATAATTTTCAGGTACCAGATATTTTTAGTAATATTTTTGTAATTTTAAATTATATTTATTAGATTTTTTTAATTACCCTATTCTAAGTTTTCTATAATTGTTTTACTCAATTTTTATCTATTATAATTCACGATTTCTACTAAAAAGATATATTATGAGTATAAAATAAAAGTCCCCCATCTATAAGTCACCAATTTCAGGCATTTTCTTTTTTCAAAATAAATAATTAAATTAAATTATCTTTTTTTTTTTCCAAATAAAAGTTTATAAATATGTATAAAATTTATTACATAAATAATTTAATAAGATCCACCCGTCAATACCAAATACCCATGAATGGCATTTTGACGAAATACAAACATCCACTAATTCACTAAAATTTAATGATTCATCAAATAACAGGCAAAGAAAATTATGATAATATATTTTTCATTTCTCAATTTAAATATGATAATTTTATGAACGCGGTTATTCGCATCCTCGAATTCTTTAAATACATTCTAAATTTTTTTGAACATAATTAGACATTATTAACACACGAACACTCTTACGATTTTCCATATATGTTTATAAATTTGGAAACATAATATTTGCCACAAATACTAAAGCAAAATCTTGATACCCTTTCGCTCATTTTCTTTCTGAAGAATCAAAGCAACAGAAGCGATTCAATATCAAGCGAATCTTTTCAACAATTAGAAGCTTCAGGAATCAAATGACTGCAACATGTTCGAACCTTGGCCCAGAAAGTGGTCGGGCACAAGTTGTATGGTACTAATGCTCGTCCGGACCCTCTTATCGTACTTTTATAAAACAAGATAGCTTGTGCCAAGCGTGATTTTTGACCCTAAGATCTCTCCCTCTCCTCTTCTAACTTCTCTCATATCTCTCTTCTAATTACACTTTGTGGGTCAACTTTTGTCAATCCTTTAAAATATAACTCTATATTTAACATAGATTTTATTTATTTATTATTTTTATAAAGCATGAATATTTATAGTCAAAATTTTGAGTGTTGGAAAAACAATAGACTTATGAGAATGGGTGTAGGTACAAAGAAAAAAGTGATGTTGAAAGACCCAAGTCATCGCAAAGGTGAAGTTTTCCAAGTCTCTTTACAATTATTTTCTTTTCATTCCATTTCCATTGGACAATAGAGAGTGTTGCTTACTTATTGGAAAAATGGATTGAGTTGGAAACGTGTTTCATGGTATCAATTCTTGGAAAATGTACACACATTATTGAATTTTACTTTGTCTATTTTGTAATACCTATAATATTTTTAATTAATATTAAATTTAAGGTAATAATTTAAAATTTATTTAGTGGTTATTTAATTTGATTATAAAAATTTTTTGGAGTTCGACTTTTTCTTTTTTTTTTTATTTCTACACTGTCTTAATTAAAAGGCAAGACAACGTTAATATGTCAAGCTCTTTCTAAAAAGTTAATTCAATTATTTTAATCATTTGTGGATTATATATTATTAATTGATGATGCAAAAGGAATAAGTGAATATAAATAAAGAAGTTCAGAAAGAGACAAATAGATTTATAAATTTAATTATTTAAAATATATCATTAAAATTAATTGTGGAATTGATAATGGTATTAACATAAAATTCAACCCTCTTGGAATAAATGGATAATTATGTCCTTTACTTTATCTGGTCTAAGGTACCACTAAAATTAAAAGAATGTTTTTATAAAATAATCATCGAACTAACTGTGCTTTGTGAATCAAATTTGACCGATTAAATATGTACATAAATAAAAAATTAGGATAGTGGATATGAATGTTTATATGGATGTACGTATATGAATGCATTGGGAAAAAAATAGAGTAACCCAATAAACATGAAAAATGAGATAAGTGTTTTTTTGTTATAGTTTGATGCATTCAAATTAAATTTGCATGAGATTCTACACGCAAGTATAAGTTGAGATCTATATTATTTGGGTAAACGATAACTAAGTTTAATATATTTTCTTACTATCAATTTTTTAAAATTTAATAAGTCATTAGGTTTAATATTTATTACGGTTGATGAAAATTAATAAAATTATGGTTAATATGATTCTAAACTCCCAAGATAATTTATTTAGTTATGCACATATCACTATTTTAATTGAAATATTATATTAAAATTTTATTTTTTGGCATTTGGTAATTAAATGAATAAAACTTTTATTGTATCTAAATATAATACTAGTACAAATTAAGTAATTAATCATAAAATTTTTACAAAATATTGTCTTTCAATATGTCTTAATACAATTAAAAATATTATAATAATTCAATAAAAAAAGCAATTATTACTTTATGAATCCACCTTCATTAATCTTGTTTTGAGTGGACAATGATGAATGGCTGTAGCTACAAAGAAAATTCTGTTGTTGATGAGTGGACCAAAGACATCGCAAAGGTGAAGTCCTCTAAGTCTTTTTACTATTTTCTTATTTATTAAATATGTGCTTGCCATCGACTGTGAGTTGCTCAAACTCCACACCTCTTTACACTATGAGTTGCTCAAAGCTTTTCCCTCTGCCTTTCTTTTTGCTCCTTCTTTATAACTTCAATTACTGCATTTCCTGTCCCGATATTGAAAAACAAGCACTTTTAAACTTCAAGCATTCCTTGAAAGATCCCTTCAACACACTCTCTTCTTGGAATCCCCACGTTGAAGTTAATTGCTGCAACTGGAATGGTGTTGTTTGCAGCAAATTAACTGGTCATGTCCATCAACTCCATCTTCACAATCAAAGTTTACAGGGAAAATTAAGTCCTTCTTTGCTCAATCTCATGCATTTGAGATATATCGACGTGAGCCTAAATGAATTTTACGAAAAAATTCCTTCATTCATCGGATCCTTCACACACCTGGAGCATTTGAATTTTTCTTATGCTGGATTTCATGGAAGGATTCCCCATAATATTGGAAATCTTTCATATTTACACACTCTGAGTTTAGATAATCTAAGCTTGTTGGATGTTGATAGTCTTGAATGGTTGTCTGGGCTTTCTCGATTGGTGCGACTCAACATGAATTATGTGGACCTAAGCAAGTCAGACAATTGGGTAGAGGTGATCAACACACTTCCTTCTTTGGTTGAGCTAAATTTTCAAGATTGCAGTCTTAATTTCATAGCTCCATTGAATGATGTTAATGTTACTTCTCTAACCTTCCTTGATCTAAGTGGGACTCTTTTTCTTCTGTTGTCCCGAGATGGATTTTTCAACTCAACGCTCTTGTTTTTCTTGATCTAAGTGTTAACTACTTTGAAGGTCCAATTCCAAGTAGTAGCAACACCACCAAACTCCAACACATTGATCTCTCAATTAATAACCTCAATTCCACCATTCCAGATTGGCTCTACTCATGCACACACCTTCAGTTTCTCTCTTTGGAAAACAACTATCTACAAAATACAATCTCCCCTGCCATACGAAATCTAACCTCTCTTACCACCCTCGATTTATCTTTTAATCAACTTTCTGGAAAAATACCAAGAGAAATCGGCACACTGTGCAAAATGCTTGATTTGGACTTGTCCTCAAATAAGTTGGAAGGAGAAATATCAGATTCATTTGGAGATATTCCTGATTGCTTCCTAGCAAATCTGAAATCCCTATATCTGTCAAGTAATCGGCTTTCTGGTCAAATTACTACCCAATTTGGAAAATTTAGGAGTCTTGAATGGCTTGATCTAGGTCATAACAAATTGAGTGGAAATCTTCCAGAGAGTATGGGGCAGCTTCTTAACTTGGTAACTCTTGATATACAACACAACAAGCTGGAAGGGATCGTGACTGAAAGTCACTTTGCCAATCTCACAAAACTGGACCGCTTGTCAGCCTCTGGAAACCAGTTGACATTAAAAGTAAGCCGAAATTGGATCCCGCCCTTCAAACTTGAGTATCTTCTAATGCAGTCATGGAATTTCGGTGCAGCAGGCTCTCCCATTCCCCCATGGATTCAGCTACAGAAGAATATTCAGATTCTTGATTTGTCAGATACCGGGATATCTGGTATTGTGCCAAGATGGTTTTGGGGGATCAATTTTCTGAACCTCTCTCACAACCAACTCCATGGAAATATTCCTTATTTTTATGGCAGTAATCTATATTTGAGTTCCAACCAATTTAACGGCTCATTGCCTCGAGTATCAGATGATGTGAGCGAGTTGGATCTCTCTGACAATTCACTTTCTGGAGGCCTGTCTCATTTTCTGTGCAACACAAATAAAACTAATATATTGGAGTTTCTTCATTTCGGGGGAAATCAATTGACCGGAGAAGTACCAGATTGTCTCATGAAATGGACAAATTTGGCATACTTAAATTTAGGCAATAACAAATTGTTTGGAAGCATCCCAAATTCCATAGGATTTCTCACAAATCTGCGGTCTTTGAATCTATATGGAAATAAATTTTCTGGGCAGATACCTTTTTCAATGCACAACTGCACGGAATTAGTGAAGATCGACCTTAGTGGAAATAACCTTGGTGGAAAGATGCCAACATGGATGGGAACAAGCCTGCAAAATTTGATGTTCCTAATTTTACGCTCCAACAAATTTAGCGGCGGAATTTCTTCAAATATATGCCATCTGAACTTTCTTCAATTATTAGATCTCTCCAACAACAATTTCTCAGGCCAAATACCTAGGTGTCTTGACAACTTTACTGCAATGGCTTCAAAACAAAGTTCTGATTATAATTGGGATTTGAAATATTCTTTCAATTCACAAGGATTCCTCCAGGAGAGCGCATTAGTTGCTACAAAAGGAAGAGAATATCAGTATGATACCACGCTATTGTTGGTTACCAACATGGATCTTTCGAACAACATCTTGTCGGGAGAAATTCCAGATGGTGTGACAAGTCTGGTGGAGCTAAGATCACTCAACTTGTCCGGTAATCAACTGACAGGATTGATCCCATCTAATATTGGAGACATGAAGCAGATGGAGTCTCTCGATTTGTCGAGAAACTCTCTCTATGGGGAAATTCCTAATAGCTTCAGAACGATGTCTACTTTGAACTATCTCAACTTGTCTTACAATTACCTAACAGGGAGGATCCCAGAAAGCACTCAGATTATGGGCATGAATGCGTGGAGCTTTATTGGGAACCATCTATGTGGTCCTCCATTGCCAACTAATTGCAGTCATGATGAAGGAGCATTGCAGAAAGAGGATAAGGGAAGTACGAAAGCAGAGATCGATTGGTTTTATGTGGTGTTGTCTCTAGGATATGGCGTAGGACTATCAGGTGTTTGCGCAGTAATGGTGTTGAGCAAGGCATGGAGGGAAGCCTGTTTTTGAATGGTGGAGTTGGCGTGGGAGAAGCTTTATGTGTATTTCCACTGCAAATGGAAAAGGCTCAGAAGAGGAAGGGTGGTGTAGCTGTGTGTGAAATCCTTCTTTGTTGGGAAAGAATCAATAAATTTGTTGTTGTGGACTTTAAATGTATCATCACATTTTATTTAAAATTTAAAAAATAAAGCTTTTAAAATTAATTTATAAGCACAATTTCTCTTTTTATGTATTTTACAATGAGTTAAATAATAGTTTTGTCATTTATTTTTTAAAATTGTTTTGTCACTAATTCGTAAATGATTTCATTCTTCTTTTTCTCTCTCTGTATTTGCCATACATTGATAATAAATTATGTATATTTTTATTATAATAAATATAATTTTACTATAATTTTTTTATATTATCTCGTACATTTGCACAAACAAACATTTAACATAATATAAAAGAAGAACCCCTAAAAAATAGTAAATGTCTAAATACAAAAATTACTATAAAAAAACATAAATTGCTTTCCATTGATAGAAGGCACTTTTTTGTTTGTTTTTTACATGTGAATAACATTAACCATGTGACTTGCTTACATTTTTTTTCTTTTATTTTTTATTGAAATTATAAATTTAAATATTTCTGTAATTTTGTCAAATTATCCTCCTTTTATACATATATATATAGGCCTCGCCCTACTGAATTTATTGCACATAAGCATATCTTGTATAATTTTAAACTATATGGCTATGTGTGTTCTAGAATGTGTCCAACATATTATGATTAGGACAACCCAAATAAAGTGTTATGTAATTTGGCACAACTTGTAGTATACTAGTATAATAAAAACTATAAACTTTGTTCAAATATTAGATCTCTCCAACAACAATTTCTCAGGCCATATACCTAGGGGTCGTGACAACTTTACTGCAATGGCTTCAAAAAGTTCTGCTGAAAATTATACTGAAAATCCAGAAGGACTCCTCATGGAGAGAGCAATAGTTGCTACTAAAGGAAGATAATATCAGTATGATACCATGCTATCGTTGATTACCAACATGGATCTTTCGAACAACAACTTGTCGGGAGAAATTCCAGACAGTGTGACAAGTCTGATGGGGCTAAGATCACTCAACTTGTCCGGTAATCACCTGACAGGATTGATCCCATCCAACATTGGAGACATGAACAATCACAAATAGTTAAATGCGTGACAAAACATGATTGGACATAAGTAGGTCCAATGAGCAACATGAACTTGATTTTGATTCTAATCATTCCTAAAATCAGGATCAAATAAATCTAAAATATTAATTATATATATAAATAACAAAAACAATTATGAACAAATGATTAATTTATTATATTATTCATTGAATGGAAAAAAATAAAAACATAGAAAGAACATTATTTCAATATCAAGTATTTTGAGTAAGTTATTCTTCATGACTTTTTTTATTTAGATATATATAAAAATATATGATATTACATATATTTTTTAAAATTATTAAATACACTTTATTTGGTTTTTTTTTTCTGCTATAAATAATGAAAAAAATCTCATGAAGTTTTAATGAATTGATAGGTTGTTCTTAATACATATCATATGTTAATTAATGATATTATTAAATATTCGTAATGTGTTATGATTATTTTAAAATATAAGACGAAATAAGAAACAAAATAGAAGATGAAAATTTCTTGGTTTTTATTTTTATTTTTTATTATTGAATATGAAAATTGAAAAAATAGGAATAAATATACTCTTGGAATTCAAACTTTAGAACCTTTCTTGTGTTTCATTCTTTTCTCTACTTAAATATACTCTTGGAATTAAAAGAAAATATATTTTATATTATTCAAGATTCGATATTCCAACAATATTTCTTCAGTTAGATCAATATATATATATATATATATATATTTCTCACTAAATATAAAAATATTTATATATAAACAAAATCAAAATCGAACACGTCTCTCAAATACATCATATTTATTTACAGAGTACCATTTTACAATATTTTGATAACTTATAATGCCGTCCCATAATTAATTAGTGATTTTAGTCATAAATATTATTTTCTCCATGAAAAAAAAAACTTTATTTATTAAATATTTCGTTCAATCATTGATACAATTATTGATTTGCAGAAAATTAGTGAAATATCTTGGTGAAAGGTCATGTCGCAGTCCTAATCTCAACCCCGCAAGGGTAAATTAGTAAATTAGGTGGTCAACATTAAGGTTGTAATGGAGACATAATTAGAATAGGGCCAAAGGAAACAAGCAAAGAAGAAGAAGAAGTTGTAACCCATGCATGCAGGCCGATATAATTGATTTTGTAAATAATATATCGACTATATTATATCGAATATCCACTATTTTACGTATTATATATTACTTGTGTTTTAGTAAAAAAAAAAGTTAAAAATTTGAATAAATTGGAACTCTAAATCATTAAATCATGAAATCAACAATAAATATACTATATATCATAGATCGAAAGACTAAATCCTTCACAATTTGAACATATACTCGTAAACCCGTGAATCATGATCCTGAATTTATTGTATATTGTAACTTTCATTGCCCTAATATATATGTATGTATAATTATCTTTTAACTAGTACTCTGATTTTAAGGAGAAGTTTGATTTGTCTTTTTAAAATTATAATTCATCACACCTTAATAGTAAATTATCTATTGAGATTTGATTTGATATTTAAAGATTTTTATAATTTCTAAATTATTTTCTAACCATTTGAAAGATAAGTTTACATGAAATCTAGGTTAAATCATAATCTTGGATTGACCGACTTTTGAGCCAAACACGTGGACCACCGGCCACAACTGTTGGGGGGGATCGTAGTGTGGTTTTCATGGATAAAAAGTAATGCAAATTGAAATCGAAATAATAGAGAGGTTGGAGTCGAACTCATAATCTTTTGAGTATTTATTGAATGTTGGAGGGGAAGGGTAACACTTGTATCATAATTTGACGAAAGGAAGGGCCCATAAATTAACAAGTTTCCATTGACGAAGAGTGTGTGATAGGGATATGAATTTCTCCAAGACTTTTAGTAGTTGACTGGGTCTCATACTTAGTGTTCCAGCTACACTATATTGCCACCTTTTCTTTTATTTTTTGTTTTTGTTTTTGTTATTATTATTATTATTATTTTATTATTATATAACTTTTTTGAAAGGAAATTATTGGCAGCTTTGATAGAAAGTAGTTTGTCACATACTACCTTCCCTTCTACAAATAATATGAGATTGGATGTTTTTTTTTCTTGTAATTCATATATCACATCAGCTTTAAACAAGGGGATGTATTGTGTTTTACCTACTTCAGAATAGTTATTTTTTTATAACAAAATTATAGTTTCAATCTTTATTGTTTATGTTGTAGGGTAGAATGTCGAGGTGTATATGAAAAGTGTGCATACTCGTGCGTGTATTGAGCACCATCCATGTATCCACTCGAGTTAGTTATAATATTAACTTAGTAAATCAGTAGGTTGCACCATATGAGGAGCACAATTGATTAGTCGTTATCTGAGCACTTCTCTGAATAAGATGAACAAATATTTCTTACTTTTGTCTATGTCGGATATGACTTATTATGTTCCATTACTCTTCAATTATTTACCACGTTAAATTTATAATTATAATTTGAAAATAGATTAAAAAAATACACTTAATTCATGTACTTAAAATATAGATTTTGATTTTTCAACTTATTTTTCATGTTTCTCAAACAAAAACATTAATTTAAAATTGTTTATAGATGGATCCATACCAACCTTATTAAGCCAATGTCCAACAATCTCCTACATAAATCATAACAAGTGCATGTATGCAAACATTAATGAAAGTTCCAATGAGTTGATATTTGTAATGCTCGGTATTTTTCACCCTTATCTTATTATTTAAATTTTAAGTATACACCGTTTAATTATTATTGGTTAAGATAAGTCAAATAGTACGCATAATTTTCAATTATTTTTAAGTCTTGGGTTATAATGGCCCAATTTATTTTATTGAGTAATGTCTACTAGATATCGATATTTTTAATATGCTTCGTTGTATTGAATAAGCCTATGTTGCATTAGATCAGTTGTTTATTGATAAAGTGCATGTTTTGACTTAAATGACATTAAACCCAATATTTTGAGCCCATAAATTTTAAGCATGTTTGTGTTGATCAGTTCCTAATCAATTAAGAATCCTAAAGAATAGGAGATTTGAATAACGTATAAAGCCAATAATTTTCCCTCCCAAATATATTACGACTTGAGAAAAAAAAAAGAGAGGAATTTTCTGCAGGTAATTTTCCCTCCCAACACATATTACGACTTGAGAAAAAAAAAAAGAAAAAAAAAAGGATTTTCTGGAGGTAAAATTCCTTCTTCAGGTAAAATTCCATCTTCCTCTAATGGTCTCGAGCAAATCTTCTTTTGTTCTTCGACTGCCTCTGTTACTGGAAATCTTCCAAACCCAAACTACGGAACCTTCACCATATTCCAAAATAGAATCTGTAGGAATTAAAAGAGGGAGACATGATGGTGTGCTGTGGGAGAGAAGGAGTAGAGAGGAGAAAGAGAAAGAAAAAATAATAATAATAATAATAAGGAAGCGTGGGTTGCTGCTGCTGGGCGTGGGCTCAGTGAAGGGAAAGAAAACAGAAAAGAAAAGAGAGAAGCAGCAGGAGAAATGGAGAATTGAAAGGAGAAGGAGAGAGAGAGAGAGAGAGAGAGAGAGAGAGGGACTCACGTGGGTTTGGAAAGGAGGGGGAAGAGATTTTTGAGCCATTCCCGCTTTTCTTTAATTACTTTTATTAACCCTTATTTATATTTCTAAATCCTTTTTAGCATTTTTTTTTTATTTCAATTCTGTATCCCTAGTCAATTTTGATTACTTATTAACGAATATACTAATTTTTAGTATAGGAACTTTGGTCTAGAATATGGTCTTCAGGCTCATTCTATGAAATTCTCGAAACTTATTCATATTTTAAAATTAAGGTGGTAGTTTGTACGGTTTGTCATTATTAATTATATTATTTGATTTGTTTACATGTTTACTGTTATTATATGTTATGATTTTATGAATTGTGCAAGAATTAAGTTGTACCCCTAAGTTGATTGATCAATCTCCTAAGCTACGGATGTTACACCGCTACATGTCCTTAAATTCTAAGTTATGTAAATATTTGATGCTTACTTATTATGTTATGACATACGTTTAACTGTACTACATGTTTTTCTGTTAATTGTATAATTAATTTTGACAACTGCACTCCCACGAGCTAAAGGAAGTTCACCCAAACCTTTTGAATATTTCATATTAAGATGGAGCTAGCCATGGAGTAGAGGCAAGCCGACGAGCATATGATAAATATGATTTTTGTTAAGTTATTTATTATTAACGCATTAGTTGAATTAATTATTCATTTTATGATAAATATTAGTAGTCTAGTAAGGGATTAATAAGTGTTCCTAACACATTATTGCCTCTTGGAACATTTATGTCATTGATTTAATTATTTATGAATTATTTTTGGAATTATGCTTATTTATTCCGCTACTTAGTAGATTTTTAATAGTGCTGAAAATTATTTTAATTAGTGGCATGACTAGGTTGATTTTTAATTACGAACTTATTTTAGAGTGAATAATATTTTATTTATCCGTATGAATTAAATTGTTTATTGGATTAAAGGGGCATGAGAAATAAATTTCTTGCTGTTTAGGTCTACATGCTATTACTCATTATTAGATTTTATTTTTGAAAATATTTTATTGTTTATAATTATTTGAGGATACGAAATACGAATAAGTAGTATTATGAAAGCTAGTAATTCTGTTTAGTGCTTGAATAAATTTTATGCCATATGGTTCTCCTTTAACGGTCTTATTTTAGAAATATTAATTTTACCACAGCATAGATTATGTGTCCACTTATTTATAATTGTAATTTACTATTTATTTATATGTTATGAAATTTGGGTCATTACATTATTGCATCATAATAAGTAACTTTCTGACTTTAGATCTTCACTAATAGGATGCTATCGGATTTACTTTTGATTCTATAAACGAGATGTTTTGAACTAGTCACCATTTGTTTATTTAAATATTTAATTTTGGATTGAATGAATTATTTTCTTTTATGACCTAAAAATTTATGGGTACGAGCCCAATTTTGTCGTTCAGAGTTGGCTCAATTTGGGTCAAGAATTACTATTATTATATTTTTCAAGTTAGCCCAATTATATTAATCAGAGCAATTAAATTTTGGTTAAAGGTTATATCATTTCATTCTAAAGTCCCATTGTGATTTGTAAACAAGTCCAACAACAAACAATATTTTAAGAGCCCAATAATATATAATGAGCCCAATATATCGAAACATTAAGCCTAAGCCCATTTTCTTCATATTTAGTCTTGAAAACTCAAAAATATCCATTATGCCATAATAAATTATTATAAAGATGGTAATATAATTTTTTAGACAAAATATATAATTATATAAAATATATTTTGATAAAATTGTTTAAAATATAAATATCCAACAATATAAAAATATATTAAATATTAAAATATAACACAAATTAATACATAAAAAAGCATTTTAAATTATTGTTCTTTCAAAAAAATCTGAAAGTATGAAGAAAAATTAAAATTTGGAAGTTAAAATAAACTTGAAATCTAGGAATAAAAAAATTGAAATTGGGGAATCTTAAATTACAAAATAACGTTCTTAAAATTATGAAAATCTCAAAATTTAAGAAATACTAAAATCCAGTATAAAAATAGTTTCCATTTCTTAATTATTTTCCTAATTTCCAGATAGGTTGGAATATTATTTTGCAATTTTAAATTTTAGTTTACAGATTCCAAATAATTTTCATGTACCAGATATTTTTAGTAATATTTTTGTAATTTTAAATTATATTTTTTTAGATTTTTTTAATTACCCTATTCTAAGTTTTCTATAATTTTTTTACTCATTTTTTACCTATTATAATTCACGATTTCTACTAAAAAAATATATGATGAGTATAAAATAAAAGTCCCCATCTATAAGTCACCAATTTCCGGCATTTTCTTTTTTCAAAATAAATAATTAAATTAAATTATCTTTTTTTTTTCTAAATAAAAGTTTATAAATATGTATAAAATTTATTACATAAATAATTTAATAAGTTCCACCCGTCAATACCAAATACCCATGAATGGCATTTTGACGAAATACAAACATCCACTAATTCACTAGAATTTAATGATTCATCAAATAACAGGCAAAGAAAATTATGATAATATATTTTTCATTTTTCAATTTAAATATGATATTTTTATGGACACGGCTATTCGCATCCTCGAATTCTTTAAATGCATTCTAATTTTTTTTAAATATAATTAGACATTATTAACACCCGAACACTCTTACGATTTTCCATATATGTTTATAAAATTTGGAAATATAATATTTGCCACAAATACTAAAGCAAAATCTTGATACCCTTTTTGCTCATCTTCTTTCCGAAGAATCAAAGCAACATAAGCGATTCAATATCAAGCGAATCTTTTCAACAATTAGCAGCTTCACGAATCAAATGACTGCAACATGTTCGAACCTTGGCCCAGAAAGTGCTCGGGCACAAGTTGTATGGTACCAATGCTCGTCCGGACCCTCTTACCATACTTTTATAATATTTCATTTGTGTTCGATAAAAAATTAAAACTTACAATATATTTCAAAATTCATGAATCGTACAATCTTGAACACTGAATCATTGAAGCCATGAATCATGAGTAAAATATATGTCCTATTTAAATTAGATGAACCCTAAAGATGAAACGTAAACTATGAACCGAGCAATGCCCTCAAAATAAATAAATAAATAAATGGAAGTTGAAAGAATTCGAAAAAGAAAGGAAAGGAAATATAAGCAGAAACGAACCAAGAATGATAAGGAATCATTGATTATCTTATCATCTTCTGGAAATGTTCCACCAGATTCGTGGAAGTCATTATCAAATTATGTTAGGGCCATTATATATATATATTTTTTAAAGAATATTATCTGTTGCTAAAAAAAATGAATTTTTGTCAAAAAATTGTTAGGCTCAATGTATAGATCCTGTCGGGAGGGGCGCTTTAGACCAAGTATGGAAATTCTTAAGATGTCTAAGTTCGAATCAACTCAATATGCAGATTTATTCATGCAACTGTTGCACAAGAAATTCATTCATTAAATAATTGTAAAATTATTCTCAATCGTTGTCGTTAGGGTTAAGTTTTGTTATTTGAAAATATCCATTACCATATCAAACTTCAATAATTTTTAAAATCGAACATCCGTATGCTATTAAAATATTCCATATTCAATACATACCATACTAAAAGTTTTAGTATGATTCTATACAAGTATTCGGTGCTAATGATTCGGATCGACTTGAAACGAAACATTTGAAAATAGAACTTTTTTATCTTTAAAATTAAATAAATATAATAAAAATATTAAGTTTATGATTTACTAATTCTACAAGAAACAATATAATATAAAAATGCATGTATGCAATTAACCAAGGAACAGTTAAGAAAATTAAGAATAATTTAATTTTAATTAATATTTAAATTAATTCTATAGAGATAATTTTAATTTCTTATTTGTATTTATTCATTATTTGATCGAGAATAATTTGGTATATGATTCAGTATAGTTCTCAGTTTGGATAATAGAAAATATTCAAATTCACATCTAAAGTAAAAATTGATTCAATTTGATTTAAAAACAAAAAATAAAATAATAAATTAAACGATCAATATTCAAATTTTGGTCCAATAAAATTTATAGCCTAGTTGTGACAAAGAGACGACAATCCATCAAAATACATTTTCTTTTAAAACCCGATGTGGATGATAAGGATTCCACATATATCTGCTTCATCTTTCACCTCAAAGAATAATTTTCGACACCAAGGTCCTATTTCATTTTATGAATTTATTTATCTCAAGAACTTATTATTTTAAAAAATAATGAAGTTAAAACTATGGCATTTAAACATTATGACATTCCAATGCATACCTACATTCAAGGCATTTTCATAGAAGTTCCTCATTAACAATATTCGATCTATAATTAAGGTGCTAAGACTTTTGAATCAGAAGTTTTTTCAATCCAAAAATTTGTTAAATAAAATAGTGCTCTTCACTAGAAAAAATGTTTGATTCAAAATCAAACTATCAAATTTTAGATTGACATTATAAAAGTCAAACTCAAGTGGGGAGAAGATGAATTGGGATGGAAATGAGGTAGGGTGGAGGGTACTTGAAGACCTAGGTCCGTCCCATTTTTAAATAGGACCGGATAGGGCCAACCTGTTGTAGATTGGGTAGAGAGAAGGAACTTCAATTATTATTATTATTATTATAATAATACATAATAATATTATTAAAATTGTAATATAAAATCAAAATAAAAAAACTATTGAAAACAAGTTTATAAATTTATATTCACCATTTAAAGATATTGATATTAATTAAAAAAATTAATTACAATATAATATTGTATCTTGTACTATATATGTGTGTGTATATATATTAATATAAAAGTAATATAGAATGGATCAAGTCAGGATAATTGAGGTAGCTAGGCCTGCCCTGTCTCGTTATGAGTCGCAGATCAAGATCACTCCAAGTAGAATAAGACACAGTTACAAAGTCAAAAAATACTTTTTTTAAAAATAGAGTTATAAACTTCATTAGCAAATCTCAATATTCTAAAAATTATAATTCATAAGTACTCATTTGATCCAATAATTTAATTTGCATAATTTTTATTATTTACGAAAATAAAAATTATTACAATTATATATGTCGTACGAAGCAGAAGCGAGGTTCGGCGATGACTATGATGGAATTAGATCAATTAATTACAAGTACTTTCGGCAGTCGTACTCTTAACTCTCCTATTAATTTAATATCAGCCGTAATAACAGTGCATGCATTAGGTCTTTTTTTTTTTCTTTTTTTTATTTATTAATTACACCACATCTATAGATTTAGGAACACGTCTTGGGATATGTTAACGTATCAAATTATAACACACGATCAAGAAAAAATATTTAAAATACATTCTAACATATCTTAAAACTCGTAAATTTTAAGATATGCAGCAAGTTTCAAAATATTTTATCAACAATTATCAGTATTTTTTTATTCGACTCTATGCATATAAATAGAATTGAAATTTTTAGTAATAGCTTATTTTATGAACAAATTATCACGTTCGTAAATATTAGCTGCGCTGCTGACGAAGCTTTCCGAAAGCAATATTCTTTAATCTGCAACATCATGCATTTCAGAGCCATGATAATGCTACAAAAATAGGATCATATACACACAACTTTTCATGTTCCTAAGGCGTGACCACACATGATAACTACTGCATACTCAATTAAAAATATTCAACTATATGTTTGCATTCGGTTTGACAAATGTGTGACAAAAGTTTTTGAAAAAATTTGGATTGCGTGAATTAAAATAATTTATATATGTATCAAATCATGATGAATAATGTTAAAAAAATCAGTTTCTAACAATGAAACGATTGATTAATTCTGAAATAGTTATTAGAATGCATACGATGGCGAAGGAAAATAAATAGAAAAAAAGAAAAAAATAGTAAATGTAATTTTTTTTTCCTTTGGGGAGATCGTAGGGTGTGAGTTACCCTACTCAAAAGTAAATTTTAACACAGAAGAAAAATTGTAATTGATATGTCCTTAGTCGAACGTATCAAGATCAGTGTAACCATATTCTTAAAATATACCAAAAAAAAGTTTTTTTTTTTTTTTTTGGTATTGAGCGTACGGATGGATGGAGAGAAGTGCTAGCAATGCTCAGCCCTTTTTAAAGAAAAGCGTTGCTTTATATTTTTCCCATGCAGAGAACAAAGCAACACTGGGCCACGATTTGCCTCTCAACTTTTCACTGCTATAGCTTTTACCTTCTAACTTGGGACCCACCATTTACTTTCTCAATTCTAAGTATATATGAAAAATCACTATTTTAAAATTCGTTAGACCTTCATCGGAGGCTTGATCCGTGTCTAACAGTTGGACGGTGTCTAGATGGCGCGTAGATGATACACACAAATAATCATAATTTTGTTATAATTCTCTTACATTAGATATACTTGCATTTTATTTATCTTTTTAAAAAGAAAATTTATGCAATATATAACTGCTATCGTTCTATTTTATTTTTTCGATTAGAAAATAAGTAATGTACTACTTTTTTGAATTGCAAAGTTTTAATATTGCATTTTTGTTATATTTGTATGGAACATTATAATGACAATGAAGATATAATGTTTACAATTTATAATTTATTTAATTGATGTCGTCTACGTAATTGGTTATCTTTCATATAATTTATAATCATTTATAAAACTATATTGTATAATGGAAATAATTTAATTTTGAAAAAATCGATGCTATCACTAACTCTATCTGACGCTTAAAATAATCGAACATGGGAAAATAGGTGTAGCATAGAGCCACCTTGCACCTATGTGCTTCCCTCGGCTGAATTTTAGAACAATGAGAAAAGAACTACAAATTACCACACAACTAATAGCCTAGGCTACACATTCAACCAATTTATTGTCTAATTATTTTATAATTATTCAAAATATAATAGTGTTTGCATATTGGAGGTGCTGTGTATAACTTTGAAGGCTTAGATTTGTTAATTTTTATTATTTTTTATTAATTTATAATTTATTTAAATAAATGAAAGGTCTTTTTTATTTTTCAATCAATTAAATAATTTTATAATTGTTGTTTTTTAATTTTAAATTGTGAAATAATTAATCTTAATTTTTATTTTTTGAAATCTTAATATATTTAAATATATTTTTATGTGATTTATTAATTTAATTTTTATTTATCTATATTTAGGTGGGTCTTATTTCTTTTGTATTAGAAGTTTAGACTTATTTGACTTATTTTAAAAGTCAAATATTGTATTTGAACAAAAAATAGTTTAGGACTAGTATGATTATGAAGTATTAGTTCAGAACTAACGGTAAACCTTTTCATTTTAAATAATACTTATTTCATCTCGAAAAAAAGTCTTGTCTTAGACCATCTCTAGCAGTGTTCATTATTCTAATGCAAATTATGCATCACTTTAGCGTAAAATTTACATACTCTCTCCAACAGTTTGCACTACTTTCTCAACTAAAAATAATATTACAGAATAATCTTTATTTTTTTAATATTTATTTTTATTACTAAATATTTGTTAAAAACATTATATATGTAATTTTATTTAACATTAAATTTTGAGATAATATTTATTTTACTTATATTCTTAAACTATCATATTAAAAATATATATATATAAAATTGAATGTCGGGTAATGTTATGCAATTCTATTTAAATTGTATATAATATTTAAAATTTCATATACTTATTTAAATTATATTTTTATTATTATTTAAATTACAAATCATATGATCTTAAAAACTTGATTTAATTTCAGTTTGGATAATTGAGATAAAAAATTATAATATTAAATATTAAAAAAAATATAATCATATAAAAAAGGAAAGAAAAAAAGTAGCGCAATAAAAAATCTGCGCTAAAAGTAATGCAAAAATTTCAAAAACTTCAAACTGGTACAGAGAATGGAGCACTGCTGGAGGGTGAAAATTAACACCAAATGCCAAAGTAGCTTCTTGTTGGAGAAGCTCTTAGGAAAAAAAATTGTTAAAAAAAAATAATATTTGAAACGTCATAGTTAGATATTAGTTGAGATTTCAATAGTATTTTTACGACAATTATGTTTTTTAGTCAAATGTGATTGAAAAATAAACTAACAATAAATTAGGAGGCATGGTGAAAATTGAAGAGAGTAATAAGTTGTACTTTCATTTAGCTGACAAAAATAAATTACTCAAAGATAGACTTTCTTTTTTTGGATGGATCGAAGAAGAATTTTGTCGATTTGTGTTCTCACATTATAAACAAAAGCCAGTATAAAAAATTATTATCAACAAATCATACGATTATTAAAAATATTGAAATATAATATGAAAATATTGAAATATTTAATTATAAATATTGAAATTCGATTTTTATTGTATAGATCAAGGGTGAAAATAATTGTATATGGTTGAAATATTTACTTCTTGAATAATGGAAATAACAACAGATCCATTGATCTCTTAAAGTTAGAAAATGATACATATTTTGTTAATAAATTTGTAAATTTATAATAATGAAAACCATATAAATAATAAGCTATATATACATTTTTTATGTTACAATAATTTCATTGTTATATCGCTGATGTTACATCTGTTGATTAATGGTAATATATTTATTTCTATATAATATTTGTATTCTAAAAATTATTTTATTATTATTATTATTATTGTTGTTGTTGTTGTTGTTGTTGTTGTTGTTGTTGTTGTTGTTGTTTGTTGTTTTTCATAATAACAATAATAATTAATAATAATAATAATAATATTATTATTATTATTATTATTAATTATTATTTATAATAATAATAATATAATAATAATTAATATTATTATTATTAGCTATCCAAATTGTTAAAAAGAATTTTCCGAAATCTGTTAACATTATATATAATTATGATATACGACCATTTTTGTCTAATTTCTATTGTGAACTAACCCACTGAACTACAGAAATTTTTATATTAAAGATGAAAATTAGTGATAATTAATATTGGTTACTAAATCTACATATATATATACACACACACATATTTATATATATAAGTAAAATTCCGTGCAATTTATGAAAATTATTATTATTATTATTATTATTATTATTAAAAAATATGTTATGTATTACTAAAGCTATTAGTAAAAAAATAATAATTATACGTAATATCTAAGTTAATAAATTTCATATTTGATGAATATATGATCTTTATTTTCAAATGCATAAGCATTATATATGCTTAAATAAGGCAAACTTGAAGACTCCAATTAGTCAGAATAACATTTTTAATTAAACAATGAATTTGATAAATTAGACAAAAATATGAATTAAATACGATAATGGCCATTTATATTACCACTTTGATATATCATATAACAAATAAATTCATACTCAATTATGAAAATTCTAAATTTAGATGCTAAGTATAATTATTTTTTTGTTAATATTTTTAGTAATAAATAAAATATTTTTAATGATAAAAAATACAAAAATGATTTATGTGATTGCACGGGTCTTAGGCAAGTAACAATTAAAACAAAACAGTGACATAATTTTATTTTACATCAATAGGGTTCGATTTATGATAAATTAGCAACCAAATATCAGAGACCGAATAAATCATTTCTATTTTAGTAGGTAATTTGTTCTCTGATCTTATATTAAAGATAAAAAAATCGGTACTAAATTTAGATATGAGAAAAAAAAATCTATCACTATATTTTAGCAACGAACATTCTAATGATAAAATACTTCGTATCAAATGCATCAACGAGTATCAATATTTGATATATATCATCCTTTTTTCACCACAATATTGTGGGGAAAAAAAAAAAGCAATCTTGCTAATTTTGGGAAAAAAATTTAAACATGCATTTTCACGTTTGAGAAACACAAAAAGGTGAAATTTGGGGACAAAAAGATCAACTTTAATCCCTTGCATACAAAAAGCATCCTGTCTGCAATCTCTGCTGTTTTTTGTAACCAGCTGTTTAATCTTATCTCCATATTCTCCAGTTAAGCAAAATCACGCTATTTCCGACAAAAGTCCTTTCGCCATTGCTATAAATATAGCAGCTATTATGCCTATTTCATCGCACGCAGTTATATACCAGCAGATTCCTTCAAATGGGGTCCAACTCCATCTGGACTGCCCGTGAGAACAAGCTGTTTGAAGATGCATTGGCCGTTCACGACAAAGACACGCCGGACCGGTGGCAGAATCTGGTGGCCGCAGTGGGCGGGACGAAGACGGTGGAGGAGGTGAAGAGACACTACCAGAGACTCGCAGAAGATGTCGAACGTATAGAGTCCGGCTTGGTGCCGCTGCCTAATTATAGGTCTTATGGGGAAACTGACAAAGGCAAGAAGATTATGGAGGATCAAGAAAAAAGGTATTAGTAGGGCTACTTCCCTTTTAATTTCCTAATTCAAGGGCAAAAATCTTTTTCCAGAAATTAACATTTTTGTGCGTGAAAATGTGCGTAATTTTGTGAAATCTTGAAATAACTGGTGTTGGGAAACTTTTATTTTTATGTTGGCAGGGGTAAGTGTATAAAGTTTCATTGAAGAAAGAGTGAATGATCCAAAGTAAAGGCACCATTTTTTTGTTTCTTGATTTTGTCAATTGTTTTCAATCAAGTTCTACATAATTAGTTCAATACTCCTCCTGCACACGAACAGGATTCAGATGTGGTTGTATGGGAGAACCACATTTTTTTTATTCAGTCTGGAAAGTTGGAATATTGTTTTATTCAGTCTGTAGAATTATTGCTGTTATAATTAATTTCCGACCAAGAACCAGAAACATTTCAGGGAAGAAACTGCAGAAATTAATCTCGATTCACTACTAGATCAATACAAAATAATACTGACATTTGAATTTACTTAAGAAATAATTAAGTGCATGATGGTATCTAAATGGGGAAAATTCATTTTTGGTCCTACTAGATTGTGGTCAATTCAAATTCGGTCCCAAGATTCGTATTTTTGGCCCTCGATTTAGTTTTTCCGAGCTTTGGTTCCACCATTAAGCCCTTTCCTAGGTGTTCTTATTTTTATTGGATTTAAAGTTGGTAATTTTGTTTGATGCAGAGAGTATGTATTAAAGGCAATGATAGAGGCAGCTGGTGTAATTGCTAAATCTTGATTTAGTTATTATTTAGTAGACTGGTTATTGGGTGATTGGTTGTAATTAGGAGAGGTTAGGATATATAGCATAGCATAGTGTATCTTCTTCCCTACATAGACAATGTTTGTCACTTCTAGAAAATTCTGCTTTTTTTTTTTTACCTAAAAATATAGTACATGTTAAAAAAAAAAAAAAATTTCTTACATTCCAATTTCCTTCAAAATCCTTTGTTCTTAGAAACTTGTTGAATGTACGTACAATCGCTAACATTTGTTACCTATCGCGTAGTTTGCAATATATAATAGTGTATATGTTGAGTTGTTTCCATTCTTTTGTGGTAAGGATCAAACAACTCAAGCTATCTTGAAGATCCTATTATAAGTAGTATGTCTCTTTTAAGAAATTAGATGTTCGTATGGGATAAAATATATTCTATTATATTAATAATATATTATAAAATTATATTATTGTTATAAAATATTATAAAATATATAAGTGATATGAAAAATATTAAAACATATAATTATATAATGAAGTCAGAGATATAATGCAAACAAAATACTTATAAAATATAAAATACAAAGAAAAAAATAATAAATTTTGCGTGTGACTTGTACATATTTGTAGATCATTTTTTACATGATAAAAAAAATTAAAATGCCATATTTTCTAAATATATTTTATATGTATTTATTTTTCTTTAAAATTTAATTTTTTTATACTTATAAAATCAAATATCAAATAGAATTTGCAATATGCAGTAGATATAAGAAATTATAAATTTTAAATTAAATCAGTTTGAAGTATAATTTCATATATATAGTTCATTTTCATTCTCTCAAAATTATATAACGAAATAAATTTTAGAATTTAAACTCAATTCAACTTACTATAATTTCTCAAGGTCAATTCAACTATTTAAAATTAGTAAAAAAATATTAAAATGAAAACAACTAAATGTATACTTGAATAATATAATATTTTTAATTTCTGAAAATGTTTATTTTTATTATTATTCTATAAAAATATAAAAACATATTTATTATTTTTTATTTGTCTCAAATTTATATAAGAATTTGACCGATTTTTTATTCAAATTTAACACATATTTCAAATAAAAATAAATAATTTAGCTCATAAAACATTTATTTTATATTTTAAATATAATATTTTATTTTAATATATACAATATTGGTATCAAATTAAAGATTGTAGAAAAATGATTAATTTGATGTATCACATGTTAGAAACGAATTTGTAAGAAAAAAATTATTTGAATATAAAAACTTTAATTTAAAAAAATACCTTTTATTTTCATATATAAAAATATATAGTCCATCCCACCTCAACAATAGGACTTGTTGGGTCAGTCCATTGAACCGAGCCAATTTTGCCACGTCTATTTGAAGTAATTGTGATTTTAAAAAAGTGGTTTGAAATAATTTTTGTAGAAAAATCAAAATTAGGTAGAGTTTGAAAATAAAATATTTTTAATTCATTCTCAAAATCATAATTTAGAATTTGAATAACCAAAATGCCCAGAACCAATTTGAAGTAGGTAGAAGAAGCTTTTCGAAAACTGATTTTAATTGATTCTCAAAATAAGAATTTAAAATTTTCAAACACTTTTTAATTTTTTTTTTTTGTAAGCTCATTTATTTCCTCTTGTGACCCTTCTTGGTTCCTTTGTCCAGCAATGGCCCCAGGTTAACTACTCAAATGTATATGGTCCCGTCGGTTGAATAATTAAGGAGATCGCAGAATATTATATTACATTTCGTTATGCATTTTATTAATTAAGAAAATATTAATGAAAATATAAGAAATAAATTTATAAAAGTATAACTATACATTATTATAAAGAAAACGAATATATACAAATCAGAAATATACAAAAATGAATAAAGGAAAAAAAACCGAAATGTAAAATATATAAACAGAAAATTAAAAAAGGAAAACAAAAAATTGAGAAAATGTATAAAATTTTAAAAGTAAATTATGTAGAAGGAAAACTATAGAAAACATTAATATATAATAATACAAAACCCGAAAATTTTAAGAAATGGATTAATAAAAAAAATTGAAATATAAGTAACTATACAACATAAAAAATTTAAGAAATAGGGAAACTAAAAAATATACAAAAAAAAATTATACAAAAAAGGAAAATAGAATAATGGAAATAAATTAAAATTCAGAAAGAAAAGAAAATTTAAAATTCAGAAAAGTAAAAATAAAAGAAAATTTATAAATATTTAAAATAAAAAAAATATTATTTTTAAGTATAATACGATTTTAATAGTTATTTTGATGACTTTTCATATTTTTAATTCCATATTTCTGCATTTTATATTTTGACTTCAAATTTGCTAATAGGAAAATATAAAAAAATAAAATAAAAATTTAATATTATAAGTATAATAAATTAAAATAGGAAAAAGAATAAAAAATAAAAAAAGGGGAAACGGAAGTCTAAGTCCATAATATTCCACCTATAAAAATAATAGGAAATATGATAATAATATATAAGCAATTATACAATGACTATTGAGGGCCTCTTTTGAGTCGTTGTGTTGGAACCGTAGGATGTGCAATTTTAGTTATTAGGTTTTAATTTAGTTAATTAACTAATATATAAAATTATTAAAAAAAAACGCAGGTTGGTCCGCCCCAACCCACCCCTATCCACCACAACCCACAGCTCGTGCGAGGCAACCAACTATAGAGGACTGTCATATTCCTAGTCCAATGCACCTATTATGTGGATTGGGACGGGTTAACCGAACGTGCTTGACCCATTTTGACAACAAACATCTAAATTATGTCTACTATGATCAATTTCTACAAGAATAGGCTTAAGTATCCCCCAAACCCCTGCTTTCATGAACTGCACATTCTATACAAAAATCAATTATCAACAAACAATGCCCAAATATCATCTTATATTATGTGTGCACAAAATTATTAGGGAACATGTGAAGCATCCCTTATGAGCATGTTATGAATCTTGTTCCGATCACCTTCTGGCTTTCATGTAATGACTCCGTTCGATGTCGCCGGACCATGCATCTAAATAACATCGATCCTCAACTCATTCGGCTGAACTAGGCGACTGGCTGAAGACGTTAAACTTCCACGAAAACACTTCTTCTTTGTCATCAAAAGCAGAAATCCCTTGAGCTGATGAAGATCCGGGTTCCGTTTCTGCCTCCCCAAACTCCTCCTTGTACATTTCCTCGATCATCGGTTTCCAAAGCCGTACTCGAGCGTTGATAAACCAGTTCGCGACCTGATTAATGCATGTTTTTGACATAATACTTTAATAGACTATTTAAACCATATCAATGGTAAATTTTATGAGATTGCGAATAAGTGGAATTTTGCAATTATCGTCCTCTAATTACGTATGATTGTGTTCGTCTTCAATTTGTGCACTAACTTCACGAATTGCACAATTAGTACAATAACTTTTGCATGAAATTGTTGGCTCAACAACAGAAACTGTCCGGAAATTTACTAACCCAACGGTAGCACCGGGAAAAACATGACCAAATCCACACAAAGTTGAAAGTTCGTAAACTATTTTCGCAATTGTATCCCAAAAAAGGAACGGGCCATACGTACAGGACTAAAATTGCAATTTTCCGAAAATAGGTTGGCATAAGTACTCATTCTAACTATGAATGTCATATGGTATCCCAAAATTTAATCTTTTTTTATATAAATTATTACCTGGCCCCTGGTCAATCCTGCCTCTCTTGCAAGAACAATTTTTTCAGTCTCTTTTGGATAACTGTAGATTGATCAAAGCCATCAGTCATGAACAGCTTCTTGATAATAAAGTCAATGGGAAGAAATCAATAAACAGCTTACGGGTTGAGAAAGTGTTCGAAAAGCCAAGCACGAAGTACAGAGACAGCAGTTTCAGGCAAGCCTCTTTGTGGCCTCCAAGGCTGTCTCATACCACCATACTGCTCAACTGCCTTTTGTTGCCTGAGTTGCCGGTCCACGTACCGCAGGCGAGACAACACACCGGCACCGCGTGAATTTAAATCCTTGTCCCCCAAGCTCTTCTGCGTAGCTTGAATTTGCTTCTTGATTGCATCACGTAAACAACGGAAATGGCGCGAAATTGTCTGGAGGGCAAGCGTCGTGTACGGCAGTGCGGCACCGCGGCCTGCCACCGTGTCGAACGAAGATGCCACTGCTTGCATTTGATGCCTATACTGTTTGTACCTTCTGTCAACCTTCAATTGGAACAGAAGATAGCAGCTAATGAAAAACAAATCAAGATGGACTAAGGTGATATGATTCCACAGGAATTGCAAAACTCTTCCTATAATTTATGGGTGGTCATTATCCAGAGAGCATTTCGAATTCCATTTGAACAATTAAAAAGACAAAATTACTGGAAAGTTTTCGTAAGTTATTGGAGGAGCTTTGCAATTTTCCCGTGATTGAGTTTTGAGTGTTTATTATGCCAAAATTAGAGTATGAGAATACTATAGAATGGTCTCACCTCATCTAACAAGGATAAAAGTTTTGCCAGCTTATTCTGCAATAGATCATGAGAGTCATTGTTATTAAACTCTTGAAGTTCAGAAGAGGCCCCATCCATCTTCACACCTTCCCCAATCGATCTATCTCGACGAAATGCATACATGTTTGCGACATTTTCAGACAGCTTAGGAACTCTACAAACATTCACCAACTCATCAAGCAAATCTTGAGCTGCCTTATGATACTTGGAGCTGGACAATGTTGGTGTATTCTCTTGTTGCTGTAGGAAGGGTATAAAACTTGTTTCTTTGGAGCAATTAAGGTTTTGATAGATGTTTTCGGCTCCATATTTGACGGTATCCTGATAATTTCTAGCAGCCAAATCAAAAGACAGGCACTGCACATTCTTGAGATGATTGTCTTGAACTAACAAAGGATCATAAAGACTCGAGTTTGTATACTGGCTCAAATCGGAATGCAACTGAAGCAGTGATGGTTCTTCGGACCCCAAGCTGAGCGATAACGCATGATACTGAGGTGCAGATTCAGAACAATTTGGGTAACCTGAAGGCTGGTTAACGTACACCTGATTACCAGAAAGTGCAGCTGAACCGAATTTGGGATTCACCAAATAAGAAGTGGGAAGCATGTCTCCTTCACTGCACAAACTTGAGTAAAGTGAAGCCATCTGTTACTGGCAGCAGCCACTGAGGATGGAAAAAGAGGATGTCTTAAAATGCATGATCATCGCGGCGATGACAAAGATTTGTCGAAAATAAGGAAAGAAACATGTATGTATTTCAATCATGAGTGTAAAATACATCATCAGAGCCATGGTTCCAGACGAAGAAAATCAGTTAGCGCGAAGCTAAGTGAATTGAAAATTAGCTTACTTGTGTTCGTATTTGCCAACAGGAGCTAACCGACTCAGCTAGCTCATAAAAGGGTTTCGAATTCCCCACTATGGGGACCAAGAAAACAAAAAACAAAAACAAAAATGAAATAAAACATTCAAGAAATTCTTTTTCCCTGAACGAAGACTCATCTAGACAATTTCATCTTCAAACTATGATGTCCCAATATTAAGATTCATGTATAGAAAGTTAGAAACCAGAAACAAAAAACATGGAAAATCTCAGAAAGTAAAAATCTAAAGTAAAAAAGAGAAAAAAGGAACTGGGGTCAATAAGACCAACGGCATACTATTGCAAAATAAATTAAAATGGTAAGAATATCATAATCAAACAGGGATGAACAGTTACAAAGACATGAGGCAACATCAAAACATAACTAAAAAAATACCTGGGAAACAGGAAAAACATTAATTCGATGTGTCCTGAAGTGGGGAAGCAAGTTAAAGCTGATGAAGAAGAAGAAGAAGAAGAAGTATGGAAGAAATGGAGACAAAAATGATATCCCACACCAACCCTCCTTATCATTGAACAAAGACACCAAACAAAAAGGTTTATAATAATTGAAGAGAAAGAAACAATGATCACTCTTGACCAACCCTTCTATTCTTGAATATAATATTCACAATAACAACAATATATTCTTTTTCAGCTACGCCACCTTTCTCACGTGGAGACAAGTTACAAGCCAAAGATTGCATACAAGACAACTACAGAAACTGTCAAACAGACTGCACAAATGTTAGCTTAGTTTTCTTTTTTTTCTTTTTTTTTTTTTTTCATGACATAACAACCAGTTGGTGGACCAACAGATTAATTGGTCTTAAACCTCCATTAAAGACAACCCTCTCTCTACTACAAGTTGTTACAACAACTGTAGTTAGGCCACGTCGTCCTTTCTTTTTCTTTTTTTTCTTTTTTTTTTTGGGTTGATAAAGTGGTTAAATTTTGTACTAGAATATATATCTAATGTTTTTTTTTTTTAATTTGGTTGACAAGCATACAAGTTGGGTGCCTTATTTTTATTTTGAATTTGGGGGCATCACCAACTTCATATTTGAACTCAACCCCAGAACTTTGACATAAGATAGGATTATAAAATATAAAACTTTGCAGACACACCAAGTTGGTGGTTTAATCTATCAACTTGATTTACAGGGCTTCATAGTTTATGTATTTATTTTTATTTTTGTAGGAAATGATATGTAGTTTAATTAGTTATATGATTTGTATGGAAGTATTATATATGTTTGTGTCATCATTGTTATATTATATTAATCTATATCTATATAATATAAAAGCAGAACAGTTTGACAAAATTACATAAATGTTATTTTTCTACCTAAAATTTTGGTTGGAAAAAAAATAAAAAAGAGTCTGGTGTGTGCACAACACGCACGCTGTTATTAGTGAGTGCAGTGCACATGCCCGAATGTGTAGTGAGATTATGACAAAAAGTAGTTGGTTAATCACTTTTTTTTTTTTTTTTTATAATTATCTTTTCACCTCAAATTTCAAAAACTTATAACTTTTATGTCTCCAACTCATATTTTTATGAAAAATATATCAAATTAATTCTTTCTTCAAGATCTTTAATTTGATTTTTTTTTTTTTTTACTTTTTCATCTCAAATTTCAAAAGTTTATAAATTTTATGTCTCAACTTATTTTTTCATGAAAAATATATCAAATTAATTCTTTTTTCAAGACTTTAATTTGATATCCATATTGAATGTATAAAGATAATAGTTTAAAAATATTAAATATTTTTATTTTAATTGAAATATATTTTTATATAAAATAAAATTGTGAGATATTTTTATGTAAAATAAAATTTTATTTTATATATTTTGAATTTTATTTTAGAAAATATATTATTATTTTATAAAATTATTTATTTACTACATAAAAATAACAAAATCTTACACAACACCATGAACATGAAACAAAATATACAATTTAATAATTATAACGCTATAAATTATAATTTACTATTATATTATTACTAATATTACAAATCGTGCAACACACGAAGAAATACTAGTTATTAATTATGTCATTAAAAGTGTGAATGCCTTCCTAAATTTCTTGAATTCTTTATACAAAAGACATTCTTCTTTAATTTCACACAAAAATTTAGTTGTCCGAACCAATTGTACGGATCTAAGATACGTGCAACTGGGTCACGGGTGAGATTTTTTTTTTTCTTTTTCTTTTTGCATTGCATTGCATTGCACTTCCCTTCTTTCTTTTTACGCGAATACGGGTCTTGCTATTAGAATTTAACTTTGTGCATTTCTAGGAAGGGTGTAGCCATGGTTGTTAGCTTTATAATACCACTATTCTCACTTCAATTAGATAAAAAAAAACTATTGCCAAAATGCTATAAGCGTGGCACGATGGATCAATGGATGGTTTTTACTTTGATTGGAGTTTTTACTATATTGGAGCTTGAAATATTAAAAGCATCAAGGAATGATTTTCACTTTAATTGATTTTTTTTACTGTATTAGAGCTTGAAATATTAAAATAAGTGATATGCATGAAAGATGTGGATTTTTTCCTTAATTTTATAACAAGCTAAGAATAATTAATTTGAGTGACTACATTGGAAGGTACGCTCGTTCTCACGTAACTATTCAATGTAGCTTGGAAACTACGATGGCCAATTTTACTATGGGGTACTTAGCGGGCGTCATTTTTTATTTTGATACAAAAATTAAGATGATTTTCTTTGTATAAAAATAACAGTTGAAGATAAGAATGTTATTGGATATGAAAAGAGTGTAATTATGATTGTTGAAGTGACCGTGTATTTTTAAATAAGAGTGTGATGAATATGATTCACTTTTTGAATTAGTAAATGAATATTTATTTTATAAATATATTTATACTTTTCTAAAAATATAAAAAATAGTATTTATTTGATTTGTTATTGATAGACTATTAGATGCAAGAGCTGAAAAAAACTTGAATGAAAAACAAGTGGAGTTCATTGTGTTTGGGTCGACATTAATTCAGAGCGATGTACCTATCTTTAGAATTAAGGACATTTCCAATTTGATGGAAAGTTTTACCCACAAGACTTTTCGGACCAACGGATGCTAAGTTAAGAATGTATTTTAGGTATTTTGGTCAGGTGTGACAATTTTAAATATTGACAACTATTTCTAGATTTATCCAAAGGTTAATAGGAGCATTGTTCTAAAAATCCCATCGGGTGGTCACTTCCAGCCCGTCTTGATGGTTCTTTTAGCTGGCCATCGGGATTTTTCACTAATTCCACTGTATTTGTTTTTTCTATTGTTGCCATCCTATAATTTTTGTATAAGTTGGTCTTAAGTAGACTACCGTGACTAAAATGCAAATTTCTTTGTTATCTCATAAAATAGTGTATTAATTTATTAGATGTGTAATATATGAACATCATTTCAAATCAACGGTTAATTTGTTCACATATAGGCCTATGACATACATCAAAATCACTAAGTAAGCTCAAATCAAAAGCTTTATTAAAAATCACTCATTCATAATTGAACAAGATCCTTTTTTCCCCTAAAATAATAATAAATATACTGCCATTCAATTATTCATTAAAAACATGTGCATTTCACTAGCGTGCACAAAAAACCAAATAAAAAATTAACCGCATCCTGATCTCCATCATACAATGTGCCAGTAATGTATGATAAGGATAAATGAGAAGAATATAAAGATTTCTCATTGGTGAAGCGATTTTAATAGATACAAAACATGAAACAATGTCGTCGAAAATAAGTAATCCCTCCATCGTAAACAAGAGTCCTGTTACGAACGCTACACTACTTCAAACAGCACCACCACCGTTGCATAAGGTACGAACTTCAAACAGCACAAATTTAGGATATCGCCACATGCTAATAATGGTTTTTGGGGGTTTTGGGGTTAGTGTCTAACAGCAGAAATCAGATCATTTTCTATCATCAGAACCATGATTGCCGAATTTATCCAGCGCAACAGAGTATATCGCTTTTCTATTCATGCAAGTGCTAGTTGCAAGCAGCTTGACTGCCTGCATTCAATCAACAAAAGGTATATGAGAAGTTATCAAGCACGATCATATGCAGCCGCTATCCTTTTAAGAAGACTGATAAGAGTAAATCACAAGCCAAGAACCAGAAACAATTCATTTGATAACTTCAATGTTAGATAAAGTACTGTTTTCCAACATATCCCATCAATTTGGTGAAACTTGGTAATCCAAACAAGTTATTGGTTTTGTTTTGTGCCACAGCAAGTCATTCTATGCACATTGATGCAGACAAGGTACACCTACTATTAGGTGGCAGAAGAAGCATGACATTTTCCTTCAGTGCCTATTGAGTTAGCTAAAAGCATGTTTATCACACAATATAACTTGGTTATGGGGTGCGATGGAGTGTTGCGTGTGTGTGTGAGAGAGAGTGACTGAGAGAGATAGAGGGAGAGAGAGCAAAAGGGTAGCACAGATACGTAATCATGTCAAAGTCTACAGCATAGGTTGACATAAATTAGAGGTCAATATGGCTTCAATAACTTCAAAATCATATAGCGGTTTGCAGTCTTTCTGAGCATATGCAATAAGAGAATGAAGTAGCTCAATCTTTCCTAGAAAACCATTGTTCAAATCCACGAGACATTCTTTACAAGGTGAGAACCCATTACCATGGAAAGGCTGTGCCCTTTGGAAATCAATTCTCCCAACTCCAATTCCAGTTCAGACTCGGACATGTTTTCATCCTTGCTAATTGTCGTCCCTTCAATTAAAAGTGTGATTTCACCCTTTGGTTGACGGGCTGAGAATGCTTCTATGGCTTCCCCAACAGTACCTCTCCAAAACTTGGCAACAGAATATACATCTTCAATAGCAATAAATGAGTACAGAAAATACCAACAGTCGTGGAAAATAGCTAACTGTGCATATAAACTAACCAAGCATGCTCATCAAATCCATATTGGTCATTGAAACAACTTGCTATTAATATACATAACTGCAACATCGAGATCTAAGAAGTCACAAGCAATCCGTTCGGCATTAGATCATATCGAAATTATAATTCCACAAATAATAGCTTCTTCCAGAATATGGTTAAGTAATTACTGGCGAACATCTCTAAAATTGGAAGGTTATGAAACATAGATTTCCGATTAAAATAGATTGGAAATGATGAATTCATAAAAGCTCCAGGAAAGGGTTATCTCCATTGAGTAATTGTTAAATTATCATTACACTATCAGAATTATATCTACATGTATTGGATTTCGAGGACCAGAACCCCACTGGACAGGCAACAAATAACCATGGCCAAGTCTTGAAATCCGCAAGTAGGTAGGTCTAGCATAACAGCTGACAAGATGAAGTGCTCAAAACTTAATAGATCACAAGAACAGTACTTCTGCATTGACTAGCAATGCTAATGATAAGCCAGCAGAGGTACACATAGGACATCTTAGATACTAATGGCCAATGACAATGTAGTTAATGTTCCAACTTCCAAGGAAAAGTAAGGCACTTGAACAACCTATAACTTAATTCACTCAAAAGCTGGAGAGTTTTTCCTGGGTTAAATGGTCTGTTTTCTTTTCTTTATTATATTGGGTGGCAAAGCAAGGGCTCTATCAAACATTTGAATGCTTACAACATTTACTCTACATCCAATATTTTCATTCTCCATTTCCCAAAGCATTTTTCATGAGTCAAGAGGTAGCAAACCTTCTAGTAATGGATGGCTAACAATATATAAGTTTCACGCAGCTAGATTCTAACATTGAACACAGGAAATCAGCTTTTCATACCAGTTAACTCACTAAATTTGTCACCTATGCAGAAACTAATCCAAGTTACAAGAAACACTGGTAAGAAAACATTTACAATCACTAAAAAAGTACAACTTACTTCTTCATGTAGTTTGGTCATCTCCCGAGCAATGACACAACGCCTGAGACACAAATCACAGCAATTAAAAAAAAATATATATATATATATATATATGTATATATATATATCTTTTCAGTTTAACCTTTTAGAAAGATAAGTATGTGAGAATATAGAAGAAGGAGGCGATTTCCTGATTAATAGTATAATGAATGGTAGGAGAAAAAACCAATAAAACAGGAAAAAGAAAAGTCAGACTTCAAATTCGTGAAGTACAGTCCAAAAACCAAGAAGCAGAAGCAAGACTATCATCTTGATGTGAGTCTCATACGTCTTGTACCAAGGATCTCATTTGATTTTAATTGACAACTTCTCGTGTATCTTGATGTGAGCCAACAATCGTATATCATAGATATGAAAATGGGTGGCATTGTGGCCTTGGAAGTAGATTCGAATTTCAATCTACAACTTAATCTGATAGCAGGATACTACAACTTGAAATTCTTGAAGTTAGTAGTTAATTAAAACTCTGCAGTTTCCAGTAATTGCAAACTACAATTTATATGTATACATGTAATTTCAAGTTCTTTGAAGCGTGTGCAAAGATGGTGAAGCATCAATATATACCTGGATTGCAAACTCATTATACTACACTCCATGAGTTACTAAAAAGAGAAGCAGAAGAAATCAGCAGCAGATTTATCAACTCTGCAGCTTCCAGACATCACTTACAAGCATAACTACAACATATGGCATACATGTCACTTTCAAGAAGTTTTCTAAAGCATGTGAAAAGATTGTAAGGCATCAAGATATGCCTAGATGGGGGGAAGAAGGAAGAAAAGAAAGAAAGGAAGGAACAAAGAAAGAAAATTTAAATCTCATGCAGTTGAAAAACATTTCTACAAGAGGTCTTTCAAAATTTCCAGTTTGAATCAGAACTGCCGAATCACTGATTCTATGAGATAACTTGTACATTACAATGAAATGTGACTAGAATTCAATAGTAGGAAAGCCAACCTAATGCATGTGAAGAGAATAGCAATTCATATACAAAGAAATACCTTGATTCTCCAAAGATGGAAGACATCTCTTCTAGACACTGACAGAGCTTGTGAGGAGGAACAAAAAACACCTGAGTGGTTGCATTATTGGCTGAAACCATCAGCCTCTCTCTTCTTCTAGAAGCATGTTTAGGGAGAAATCCAACTGCAGAATATTGTATATCCCAAGTCATGCAAATTCATAAGTTGCAAAAAAGTAGCAAAGCCGTCAAAAGATTACCAAATGTGAATTCATTAGTTGGCAAACCAGACGCAGACAGAGCCGCTACCACAGCTGATGGCCCAGGGACAGGAATAACAGGAATATCTTTGCCTACGCACAATTTGGCCTGCATGCAAATTTCAAAATGAACAAAAGCAAGTACAGTCAATATTCAAAGAAACTCCAAGGAAAAAGCATCTCCTCCGCCAAAAATAAATAAACAAATAAACAAATAATCATGTTTCTTCAAAGTACAAAATTTTTTAGTCAATTACATGAAAGACATCAAATCTCAGTCATAACTCATGCCCCTCCATTTATTTGTTTAATTAACTTTGCAATCACATTTAACTTGTTTTGTCAGTGTATATTTCGACGACAAAGAAATAATTAAAAAATAAAATTGTTTTCTGAAACATGATTTTTTTTAGACAAAAAAAGGTTTTAGAAACATGGCTTCTTTATTTTTTGGGACAGAGAGAGTGTATAAGTACCTAGGTGGACATGCATATCTAGAAAGGTGTGCACATCATTCTCCATACAAGGACACCGTCTATTAAATGATCCATTAGACTTCATGTAAACATGTGACTTACCAGCTCCATTCCAGGATCACTGATGCCTGGCATCCCAGCATCACTTATCAATGCCACAATATCTCCACCTAGCAATCTCTTCAGCACAACTTGTTCTCGTTGTGACTCATTGAATTTGTGATAGCTTAACTGAAACTCTAAATTGTAGGATGAGAGAATCTCCCTCTACACATGCACACATCTACACAAGTTGATTTTTGTATTACATAAATAGAATCTAAAATTGGCTTACAAGTGGGGTTTTGATGTTATAGTGATGAAGCAACTTTCCAGAATGCCTTGTATCTTCTGAGAGTATGACATCAGCAGATTTCAGGACTCTCAGGGCTCTACAAGAATTAAAACAAAAATGGTTGATTCATTGAAAACCCAGGAATGAAAATCCATTAGACATAATAGTGACGAACTTCAAAGCCAACAGAATTATTATTCACAAGCTGATTGACCTCAGAGTTATATCTTCAAGATTCCCAATTGGTGTTCCCACAAGATATAATCCTGGTTTTAAGGGACCCTACAAATTTAAATAGGTATAAATGAAATCATCTGCAGTAACTGATGCATAACGCTTCTTAAAAAAATAAAATAAATAAATAAATATTGTTCCTGTGGCAATGTCACAGTTACAATTGCATGGATAAGAAATGGAATTTTGGGGAAGATAAGATCTGTTATGGACAACAACAATTATCACAAGGGCAGTAAAACATTGTCTTACTGAAATTAAACAGAATCTGCTAAAGACAAGTGGAATATGGCAACAAATTCTGACAGCTAAAATATTCAGCTAGGAAGAAAATGGAAAAGACTTGAATTTACTCCCGACACCCAACTCACCGAGAGAGAGCTGCTGAATCTGGTATCTCTTTTTAATTGTTAGAATTGCTGACACTAAAGGATTATGTTATCCTTTCAATCTTCTTGGTCATTGAATCAGAACATCATTTCTATTGATCTTGTTTGCTGTTTCTCTTGTGCTAATGAAAGGAATCCAAAACCATTGTTCTTCTAGTATTACATGAGTTTTGTTTACTTGCCCTATTACTATTATGCACTTTCTCTCTATTACTCTTTTGAGCACAGTTGTTCAGGCCCATGGAGTGAACTAATCATGGTGGAAAACACACAGTTAAGAAATTGAAAGAATCGCACACAAAGAATCATGCCCTCATAAAGACAAATAAAAGATAAAGAAGCTGCTCAGTTCAAATCTGACCACCCTGCTAAAAATTAACTCCATTTGAGTCTCAAGTTACAACAGGTAAAGGATTCTGTGGCTATTGTGCTTAGTGGGTGTGTTAAGGGGATGAAGTGGGGAACTGAAGAAAATGACGAGTGTGAATATTGAAGGAAACTATCTTTTCATGCACTAGATGAGAAGAAGAAAAGAGAAAGAAAAAAAAAAAGAAAAAGCAAAGGCTGAATTTTTGAGAAGAGGAGATTGATGATTCTAATGGATGGGGTGAGCAGTCTCTTATAGAGAATGGCACATGCATGCAATTCAAATTACATTTTTTGTTTTTAGAGGACTCCCTCCGACGGTTACAATTGCTTATAAAATAAAATGATTACAAGAGCTGAATGCCCAAAGGTTTGTTTACACTTTGGAAGAAAATAACTGCTGGCAGCTGGCTTGAAGAAGAGTTCATGTTGATCCCCATAGGAAATTGTGATGTCATTTTTAGGGGTCTGGATGTAGATTAATAGCCATGTTAGATCAGAAGAAAAATCACCCTCAAAGGAGTCAGAGACTCTCCTGAGGAGAATTCTTAAGGCATCATATCGTGGTAGCTCAAATTTTCTCTATTAGAGTAGAGGTGGTCCCCACCAGCATCTGATTTCCACCCTCCATACATCAATTTGAAGATGCTTAAGAGCTGCCACCTGAACTAAGAAACCAGACTTCACATAATCAAATTTACCAACAATCCATGCTTACTTTTATTTCGCATGATTAATTTATCATTTTCCATCTTCTTGAATTAAGTGAATCTGAATTTCATTTCTTGTTATCTTGCTGCTATTCGCTTCAGAAATGAATCCAAAACACTGGTAATATCATTTGCATTTGTTTACTTGGCCTATGCCGTATTCTGCAATTTCTTTCTTAAATTGGTTGAAGAATAAAAAAAATAACTTATTTCCAGTCAAATGCTGCAGCTTTAATCCCGTATACATAAAGCAGGCAGACAGCACAATTATAAATATCTGAAAAACAAGTCAGGATATTTTGAATGTTTGAAAAGCAACAACAATTAACCTTTCTTATCATCCAAAGATGACTAATTCATTCGCAGTAACACAAAGTTATCATCACAAATAACGATAGGAATCAAAATTAGGGCACTTAAAGTTAAAAGAAGAATAAAAGTACGATGTGTAAAGTCGTTTACTTGTTTAGAGGTGAATTCTTCGGTGACTTCGCTGTTGGAGGAGGTTTGATGACAACTACTAGTTGAGATAGGAAGCACGGAAATGGTGGTCTGAGGATAAGGAGGGAGAGAAGGAAACGGAGAGATGGGGCGGCCACCACGCCACGGCAGCGACTGCTTTAGAAGTGGTGGTGGTGATTGTGGTGTTGAGAATGGTATTACTATTGAATGCCACCGGCGAAGCATTATCATTCCTGCAGTTTCATTTGCCAATGGCGAAATCACCAATTGCTGTTGCAGCAGGGAGTGTTCACTGTTCACACAAACCCACGGAGCCGGTTCACTAAACCTTGGGGGGCAAAAGGGTATTTGGGACGATATCCTGCATCTGAGTGTTTTCAACTACACATCTGTAAAGGGGTGTGGAATTTTCAGTCGAAATCGATTGAAACCAACAGAAGCTGATCAATTTTTAAAATAAGATTCGATTTTTGTAAGGTAAATTTTAATTTTGGTTATTAATTTTTAAAATTTTGATTATTTCAATTTTTTTTTGGATACAATAATAGAACCCGACCCAATTATTGCTTAATTCATTTAATAAGATTTGTATAATATGACTCAATTTTTTTAGCTTCTATTAATTATATTTTATTCTTGATGCAACATTAATATATATATATATTGTTTATATTGTTTAACTTTCAAAAAGTTAAAATAATTAGGATATTTGGTTAATTAAAAAATCGATCAAACATTTCAATTTGGTTAAGATTATTTTATGGAAATTTTCGATTGGTTTGATTGTCATTTTTTAAGTAATCGATTATTTTGATTTTGATATTTTGATTGGTTCGGTTTACCGAATAAAGCAATGCACCCCTATCTACATATTCACACATCCTTAGGAGATGTTTGTTTAGGATTTGACCCATCTAAATAAGAGATATGTTCAACTCAAAATATGTTTGTACTGGATTAAAAGATGGGGTATCAACCATCCTCTCTCATTCAAACTCTACGTTAACCAATCAACCAATCATATATTTATCACATCCACCATCATACTAATGTAAATACATCCATTAAACCCGACTAATGTAACATTTATAGTCCTCTTTGTATCTTACTCTATTTTAATACAAATATAATTTTTTGTTATTATCTAGATATAAATTCATTGGATAGAGCCATCCAAATGTGAGAGAGACACTACATGCATCCATCTATATTATAAATGTATACTAATATATGATTAAAAACACGTGATATATCGTCCATCAAATATAGTATCTCAAACACTGACCAAAATATATGATACTTATAAGATCACAGTTCGATACCAATCACCAGTTACAGTTATCGGATCAAAATGTTTATTGTTTGCATATTTGTGAAGTGTTGAATTTAGATAAGAAATTTGGGTCATGTGTTATGTGATTTTGACCTGCCATAAGTGACGAAAAAGTTGAGAAACACACATAGAGATCAACCTTGTAGCACAACAACTAGAACTCGTACTGAATTTTTTTAGCATGATTAAAGAAGATAGAATCATGGTACAATATGCCATAAGTATAAGCGTACGTAGGCCGCCAAGCAAGCCGACCAGAATACCTCAAGGACCACCAATCTCCTTAGGTTGTAGCTAGGCAGGTAACTAGAGACAGAGCTAATGGGTAGGTGTTCGACTCTATATATTGTGTTACTACTTAGCAGAATCTTATGATTTGTATAAACAATTGGTACGCCTCAGTATATCCTGCTTTCAAGATATGTGTTTACTTTACCTGGGTTCACAAGACCCCAAACAGCTTTTAGACAATGTAGAAGTTGATTTGTTTGTTTAGTCTTACCTTTTGATTTTCAACGATTGATCTCCAAAGAAAACAAAATTGCTCTTCAAGAGCAAATGTTTTTGATATGTCAATGTTTGGAGAGCTCTTTATGTTCCCTTCTTATTTACGCAATATTTGTTATAGTTTTGTGTATCAAGTTCATCCGAATTTAACATGGTATGAGAGGAGGCTCCATATTCGAGCCGGATTAGTCATCAATGGGAGGTCTTGTTTAGATTATCTATGAAAAATGAAGGACTCACATGTGAGGAGGGTGTGATGAAATATTGAAATTTTACATTTTAATTGTCCGACATAAAAAAATAAAAAAAGAAGACTAGTTTATATGTCTAGTGAATCACTAGTTTTAGAATAGAATCTCACTAAGGGTGTGACTAATCTCAACTTCGCCTATTGATTTTAGGTATTTCATATATTTTTTATTTGATTCGTGTAAATATTAATACATTACGGAAAATTTTGATATATATGATATCAATACGCATTTTCTTATACCAATTTTTTTGATGTAATATATAATTTGAGTCGGATTTTTTAATATATCATACCAAACCACCCGTAAAACTATTATACAATGGATCAATGATTCTTGAATATTATGTATACTTGGGAGACGAAGTCAACACATTTTCTTACTATTTAATACTCTTCCAAATTAATAAACCAAGTAGTAAGTGAATTGTTTTTCAAATAATTATAAATTTACTTAAATATTATATAAAAATATAATAAATTTATAGATGTATATCAGAAATGCATGGTAGGGGCGGGGAATTAAACCCAACTTGTTGTCTCGGTAGGGGTTTATTTTGTATCTCTATTTACGAATTACAAAGAAAAAATTAAATTTAAAAATAATAGTTTTGAAAGATGTACTAAGTACAAGGAAATTGTAAAATTAGTTTTTTAATTTGTGGGCGACTTCAAAATCAGTTTATTATTTTTTTAATTGCTTGAATTTAGATATTTTTTAGTTGAAATTTAAAATTTTTGACGGATAATTGCACTTCTACAACACATAATCGCCGCACATTGGAATTTGTATTTTTCCAGTAAATCTATGGTCCCCATAATCAGTTTTGATACGTGTTTGATGTCACGTTATTTATTAGGGTAACACATCCACGTCATTAGCTATGTCAACAAATTGAAAACCTCAATTTGACACAAGAGATAACAAACTGACCCACTCTACTCGCCTCGTTTAGGGCGACCTGCTGCGCGGCGGGGCGAGCTGGGTCTAGGTACCTTTTCTGTCATGTTCTGACATGTTTTATATTATTGTATATTAATATTTATATAATATAAGATACAATATTATATTATAATTAAAATATATAATTGATATCAACATATATAAAAAATGAATATAAATTTATAAACATATTTTCAACATCATATATTTATTATTTAAAACTTAATTCTATACAAAAAAATTACTAATATTATTATGTATTGCTCGTACAATAATAAAATTCAAGTCATAACAGGTACCCCGCCCCGTCTATGGATTGGGCAAGTTTGGATCTTCTAGTACTCACCCCACTGTCATTCTTAATTGACACGACCATGTATGGTACACGTGCAAATATTTGACAATAAATTTAAATTTTAACTTAAAAAATACAAATTAAAGTAATTAAATATGTGAAAAAAACAAAATTATAAAACAAAACTAATTTTGAAACCGATCATAAATCAGAAGATTATTTTTATAATTTTACCTGTAAAGTATGTTTACAATATAAAGAAGGTAAAAGACAAAAAAAAAAAAAAAAAAAAAAAAAAACAACATTGAATACATCTTTGGTTCACTATTCTATTCTAATTACTACATTTTCACAGCCAAAAAAAAAAAAAAAAAAACAACATTGAATCTTTGGTTCACTATTCTATTATAATTACTACATTTTCACAGCATTGTATCTTTATTTGGAAGAATCCTTTTCACAGTCTTATTCTTTCATTAATGGGGACGTGGAAATTGCTACAATTTACTGTCCCTCGTATTGATGAAACGTTCATATGAAGTCCCTTTGAGTGTCTTCCAAACATCCTCAAAGTTGCTGATTTGTGCAGAGAGCGGCCCACTGTGAATCTTTACCTGAAGACTTGTAAGATTTCTTGTTGGCAGCTTCAAGAACTCTTGAACATCTGCTAGTTTCTGTGTGGTAAGAATTATAACTAGATGTCAGGTTGGAGAAGGAATGAATGGAACTTTCTAGAAGAATCCGACAAAACAATAGAACTATTCTTCTCACCGTAAGATTGGTTAGTATATCCTCGTAGTACAAGAGAATGTGTCGAGTGGTTTTGAAACGTTCCGAAGCTCTGGCTGCTGTCCGATCAGCCGACTTCAAATTGGATAAAAGTACCGTTACATTGAGGGTGGGCTTATATTTTGCCAGTATTTGTGCCTGCATTAATTTGATATCGTCCAAAAACGAAACAACATAGATGGTTAGCTTGGATGGACCATAAAAAATTTCAAAAATTCTAATTTTGGTCCGTTAAATGAAACAGTTCTCGGGTTTGGTGCTCGTAAGTTCATGAATGGCAAAAATAGAGTACTAGCTTTCAATTTTGTACGTGTTTGATCTCCTTAGAAATTGTTCATAAAAAATTACATAATCATGATCTTATTTTTTTGGGAAGAATATAGTACTATAAATTTCTATTCAACGTCGTTTCAAATACTAAAAAAAAATGCAAAATTAGGCTTTTCATTATTATTATTATTATTATTTAAAAAATAATTTTTTATTCCTCCTAAAATAAGAGTTATATTTTATAAGAGTACAATATTTTATTTCTCATTAATTAGATGAGTGTACAATTTTTCTAAAAACTATAATTTCTCACTTTATATAATTTTTTTATTTATTGATTTAACTTATTTAATTACATGTAATTTATTTGTGCGAATAAAAAATTTACGTTAATTAATAAATCGAAACCTTAACTCTTGAACATGACTTTTGTTTAAATTTTTTTGGATTAAAACAGTACTCTTATTTTGAAACGAACGAGGCAATATTATTGTAATAATACCTCATGTGGTGAATGAACATGGGACTTATGGGTTCCATTGAGCAGCCTGGCATCCTTGTCATATGAATTAGCAAGCAGGGATATCATCCTGCGAAGATGATTTCTTCTGAAAAGAAATATCAACGACACTCCTTTTCTTCTGAAGTACTCTCCTATCTCTTCATGGTACTCCATTAATCCCTTCAAACTCCATGCATCACTATATGAGTTACCATAATTGCTTTGCAAATGGATGTTATTACATGACCCTACCTGAATTTTTCTTTCTATATATAGTTTGGACATCCAAAGTCAAACTAACTTACTTACCTGATTTAGCATCCATTTGAAGCCAACCGCAGCTGAGCACTCATTCTTTGATGCACTGCTCAACCAATCAAGATTGTAAACTTTGTCCAGTGTCTTATAAATCACAGAAGCGTTGTTCCTCCTGTCCCTCGGCCCGAAAATTTCTCCGTTGGAGCTCAAGTTGATGTGACTGTTGAGCAGCGTCTCGAACCATCCACTCCCTGATCTTTGCATTGACACGATGGCGAAGTACAGCACCGGGTTGCACGCGCATTCCTGTCTAAACATGAGTCACAACAATCAGGAAATCTGTAAAATTATTAGTCCCCTAACTCTAAGAAGTCGTGCACGAATTAAAATTTGCAATTTAATTATGTATTAGCCACAAGTTATTCCTACAAGTGATGGGATTTTTGCGACTTTGATCACTTTTTCTGGTCAATAGAACTAAATTAGATCGTCTCTGCAAATTGTGCACCATCTTCTGTTGCAATAACATCAATGTACGTCATATATACACATGTCCTACACTGATGCCGTTGCAACAGAAGATCGAAAAAGAGGGGGAGGGGGGGAGAAGACAGAAGAAAGAAATTTAGTAAGTTTTAACCTGCTAAAGGTTCGAGGCTGAGGAAAATGTAAATAAGGCAAGTCCAGCTCTTGTATTTGAGTATTTCGACAAAATTGATTTCGATGATCCAATGTTTGCATTTTCAGAGAATCTGGTTGCCTGAATTTGCTGGTTTGGTTTATGCAGATTGAGAAGATGTACAGTGCACAAACCATAACCAAAAGAAAGATCACCAGTCTGAATATCAGGGGAGACCTTTTAGACGCCTTTGTCACCAATGCATCCTGCATATCAACAACTCTTTCTGCTCAATCACAATTCTATAAGAGAATAGCTTCATTGGGATTCTCAAGAATTTACCTGTGGTTTCCATCTCAACATCTCCATGAAAAAAATACCAAGAAAAAATTAAAAAAAAAAAAGAAAAAAAAGAAAAAAAGACAAAGAGTTTGGTTCTTGATTAGTTGTGCAAAGGTAGTTAGAAAAATAAGGAAAAAGAATTGGTCTGAATGAGCAAAGTCAGAGCATTAAAAATCTCCTTTGAAAGATCAGCCTAAACCAACCAGTCAATAATAACAAATAAAATAAAAAACCCATAAAAAATTAAGACATATTACTGCAAAAAAATAATAAAATAATAATAGTATATGCTTCTCCTTGACAAGAGGAGCAACAAGGGAATGTACAGTTTGATGTTTTTCTTTAGCTTAATTGTGACTTATTTAGTTATCTTTTGCTGTTTTTGCATTATTCAGTTTTGCATCTGATGTGGCTTATTTATTTATTTTTGCTGTTTCAAAATTGATGATGTTCCCAAGATAGAGAATTTGGAATATTTCAAATATAAGAATGACAGATTACCAGAAACTGCCTTATTATTCAACTTCCCACCAAGGTTATTAGCTTAATATATATTCTATCTATCTATTATTAATATAAAAGTAAAGAAGGCTAGTTTCCTCTTCCTCTTCTTTTTGTCCTATTTTTAATGCCTATATTGATATTTAGTAATTTAAATTATATTTAAATATGAAATGCAAGAGAACCCTTTATATATCAAACTCTTTTTAAAAACACTCCATACATCAATTCTTCAACTTCTATACTTTGAAAATTTTGAATTTTGGAATAAAATTAACTATATATTTAAATAGATTCAAAGATTTTTCCAATGATATATGACAAACATATATACAAAATATTGTTCGAAATAATTTAATTATTTAAAGTATGATAATATGCAAAATTTTGTTTCTTATGTTTTTTTATAATCTTATCTATATATTTCATATTTTAAATACAAACTAGAAGGTTGCCCTGCACTGCACAAAACAAAGTATATTCTATTATATTACTAATATATAATAAAATTATATTATTATTATAAATATATACATATAACTATTTATATCAATTATGTTTATATAAATATTATGTGATTTATTTTTCCTTTTTAATGTTATAGTGCATTACCCGTCTTTTAAAAATAATTTTTATTAAATAATAAAGTGCACGACATTTGGAAGTGAATTTTAGAATGTTCTTGAACTCAATACAAAACTTAACTCACTAAAATTTATTAAGGTGAAACAAACAATTATAGTATTATAAATTAGTAGCATAATGTTTTTTGTTTTATAAAAATATATTTATATTTTAGATCGAATTCATATTAAAAAATTAATATATTATTTAGTCAAATCTTACATGTATTTCAAAATAACAAAATAATTTATTAATTTATAAAAAAGCTATATTTTATTTGTAAAAAATATATTGCATACTTTAAATATAATTATTTATTAAAAATATGCAATATTAGTGTCAAATTAAAGAAAAAAAAGAGAATTAAATTGATATATCATATCTAAAAAATGAATTTAAAAAGAAAAAATTATTTAAGTTTTTAAATTTCAATTAAAAAAAAAAGAGAGTGAGAAATATATACATGTGAAGAAATTGTAGAGACACGTGTCAAGAAAATTAAGAAGAGACTTTGCACCACTCACTTTCCCTTTCTTTCTTTTTTTTTTTTTTTTTTCTTTTTGTTGTTTAATAATATAAGAAAATTTCTAAAAATCAGCTATTCTTCTTTTATATAGAGAAGAATATTATAGAACAAATATTTATCAAATAATAGTTTTCTTTTTTGGTAAATAAAATGAGAATTTTTAAAATTAAAAAACAAATGTGTAACGACCCGATTTTCATAAGATTAATTAAATAGTAAATTACAGTTATAAACATATAGACATTAATTCATGTTTTGATAAAATTAATATTCCTAAAATCAGATTTAACAATGGTACTATATGAGCATAAATTTCATTTCAAGCACTAAAATAAATTATTAGATTTAACAAAAGACATAATCCATAAGTCATTGATTTCTCATGCTAATTAATTTAATAAACCATTTAACTCACACAGATAAATAAAATTTTATTCACTCTAAAATAAGTCCTTAACTAAATCAACATAGTAATGTCACTAATTAAATAATTTTCATCACAATTAAAAAAATTTCTAAGCAGCGGAATGAATGAGCATAATTCTAAAAACAAATCATAAATAATTAAATCAATAACATAAATGGTCCAAGAGGCAATAACGAGTTACAAGCACTTATTAATTACTTACTAGACTACTAATCTTCATCATAAAACAAATAATTAAATTAATTCAACTAGTGCGTAAATAAATAAATAACTTAATAAAAATCCTAATTATCATATGCTCGTCGGCTTGCCTCTACTCCACCTCTAGCTCCGTTTTAATCTGAAAGATTCAAAAGGTTAGGGTGAGCTTCCTTTAGCTCGTGGGAGTCAAGTTGTCAAAATCAATTATACAACTGACACTAAAATATGTAATACAGTTAAACGTATGCCATCAGATAACGAGTAAGCATCAAACACTTACATAACTTAGAACTCAGGGGATTGATCAATTAAACTTGGGGGTACAACTTTATTCTTACACAATTCATAAATCATAACATATAATAACAGTAAATATGTGAACGAATCAAATAATATAATTAATAATAACAAACTGTAAGAACCCCCACCTTCATTTTAAATATGAATAAACTTCAAGAATTTCATGCAATGAGCCTAAACATCGTGTTCTTAATCCAAACAACCTACATTATAAATATAAATATATTAATTAATAATTTAATTAAAACTTAGAAGGATGAAAGGAAATGAAATATACGCATAAATAAAGGTTTATGCTTGATTTGGGGTGTAAATAAAGATAGAGAACTATTGTGAACTAATCTGAATGGTGGAAAAAAAGAATGAGGTAAACTCTTAATTTCTTTAAAATCGGTGGACTTATCTATAATTATATAAAAGCAAGACAGTTTGGCTAAATTACAGTTTTGCCATTTTTCCGCCAAAATTGTTTATTAATTTTTAATTTCTGAAAAAAAGAGATTGGATGTTATTGGAGGTGGGGATGTGGGATCGTGTATAAATGTTTGACCAATAACCTTCTTTTATTTTTCTATTTTATTTTAATTTTCTACCTTAATTTTAAAAGCTTATAACTTTTACGTCTAAACTTATTTTTTCATAAAAAATATATCAAATAATTTATTTTTTCAAGATCTTTAATTTGATATCCATATTGAGTATATAAAAATAATTTTTTAAAAATATAAAATAATTTTTTTAAAATATAAAATATTTTTTAGATTAATTAATATATTTAATATTTAAAATATTTTCATATAAATAAAATTGTGAGATTTTTATACAAAATAAAATTATATTTTGTATATCACGAATTTTTATTTTAGAAAAATATATCATTATTTTATAATTTATTTATTTATTAAATAAAAGTAACAAAATCTCACACAATGTGATAATGCGATACAAAACAAAATGCAAAATGTAATAATTAAATTACTAATTATAATTTACTAACTATTATATTATTATAAATATTACAAATCGTGCAACGCACGGAAGAAATACTAGTTGGAAATAAAACAAGAAATTAAACCATCTCCTTCGCAAGACCAGCCAACCTCCCCACACTCTCTCTCTCTCTCTCTTCTACTTCTTTCTTTTTCTCGTACTGTACCCAATTTCTCTCTCCTTCACTCTCTCTCTCCCTCCCCCTCTCCCTCCCTCCTTCTCCTTTTCATTTTTCGATCTTAGATTTTGGTGTTCTACTTATTAAAGGAGGATTTGTGACTCATTATTTAGGGTTGGTGGTTAAACTGCAGAAATAAAGATGATGATGGTTTGGTGGTTAACGTGTTTGGTTCAAGAAAAGGCCGGCGACCATTCACAGACTTAATCGGAGAAAAAAAAATAATATTAGAGATTTGTATAATACCTTGTTTATGGCTGTAAACAGGATAAAATGAATTTTGATTTCTCTTTTATATAGTTGTAGAGATGGATTGGGGTGAAAGAAATCAGACCTATTATCATATCTATTACAGTTAGAAGAAAGAGGATTTTGGGGAGTTTGATCAAGAACATGTTTTACGGCTATTGCAATTCACATTTTCTCAACAAGGTTTTTGCATGGGCTTAAGCTTTTGGGCCCGTAATTGGACTAATGGAAAAATGGGCCTAAGCTAATTTGGACTCAAAAATAAAAGTACAATTTAAAACATATAGGTGACATGATGCAATATGAACTTATTCAAATCAATCTCATTAAGGAAAGAAAATATTATCTCCCTTCTAACCGCCAAGTTCATATTTTATTTAAATTTTAAAAATATATTAATTTATATCAATACCCTAGCCAAATATTCAAAAATATTGTATATAAAATAAGTTGGATATAAATGCATATTATATTTTCTATAAGAGTAGATCCTAAATTTTTTATCATTTACCAATGAGCCGATGAAATACCACTCATTTATTTTATTTTTAAATCATTTACAATTATTTTACAATAAAGATAAATTACAATTGTAAACACTAATAAAAATAAAATTTTATATTTTTCTTAAAATTTAATATAATTAAAAATAATATTATTTACATAAAAAAATAATATATTTATTACTTTGTGAATTTATTTATATATTTTGTTGGTATTCATTACTATAAATTATTATCCATTAAAATTCTAAACTCCACCCTTATGATAGAATTTTCTTTAAGTAAACAAATAATATTATTTAAGTTTGTATCCATTATAATTAATTACTTCTCAACTTAGGCAATTTATAAAATAGTAACAAATCAAGGTAGATACTTATAAAAATCCGTAATTTTGTAATCTACTGCACACTACAATACCACTTGTCACAGGCAATATATAAAAATTACAGCACTTGATGGAGATTTTATTTGCATTTTTATTGATAAGTATTGCCTTATTATATATGACACAGACACACACACACACACACACACACACAAAACAAACACACACACACACAACACACACGCGCACACACAACACACACACTTTAAAAATACACACACACACAACACACACGCGCACACACAACACACACGCTTTAAAAATACGCACACACAACACATACTTTAAAAACACACACACACAACACACACGCGCACACACAACACACACACTTTAAAAATACACACACACAACACACACACTTTTAAAACACACACACACACAACACCCAACACACACACACACAACACACACACACACAACACACACACACTTTAAAAACACACACACACACACTTTCTCACACAACACACACACAACGCACACACAAACACACAACACACAACACACACACACACACAACACACAGTTTAAAAACAAACACACACACAACACATAGAAACACACACACACACACAAACACACACAACACACACTTTAAAAACACACACACACTACACACATGTACACACACAACACACACACACAACAAACACAAATTTTAAAAACACACACACACAACACACACTTTTAAAAAAAAACACATACACACACACACACACACTATAAACACACACACACAACACTATAAACACACACACACACACACACACTATAAACACACACACACAACACATACTTTAAAAAAAAACACACACACACACAACACACACAACACATACTTTAAAAAAACACACACACACACACACAACACACACTTTAAAAACACACACACACACAACACACACACACACAACACACATGCACACACACACTTTCAAAAAAACACTCACACACTCTTAAAAACACACACACACACACAACACACATGCACACACACAACACACACTTTAAAAACACACACAACACACACACATTCTCACACAAAACATACACACACAACACACACACACTTTCTCACACAACACACACACACACACTCTCACACACAACACACACACATAACACACACACACACACACTCATACACACAACACGCACACATCACACACACATCACACACTTTAAAAAAACACACACACAACTCACACACACTTTAAACACACACACACACACAACACACAACACACACTTTAAAAACACACACGCACACAACACACACACACTTTAAACACACACACAACACACACACACTTTAAAAACACACACACACAACACACATACACACACTTTTAAAACACACACACACAACACGCACACACACAACACGCACGCACACACACACTTTAAACACAAACACAACACACACTTTAAAAACACACACACAACACACACACACACACAACACATAGTTTAAGAAAAACACACACACAGACAACACACACAACACATACTTTAAAAAACACACACACACACAACACGCACTTTAAAAAAAAAACACACACAAAAACACACACAACACACACAACACACACACACAACACACATGCACACACACACACACACTTTAAAAAAACACACACACACACACACTTAAAAACACACACACACAACACACACGCACACACACACAACACACACACATACACACAACACACACACAACACACACACGCACAACACACAACACACACACGCACTTTAAAAACACACACACGCACTTTAAAAACACACACACACACATACTGTAAAAACACACACACACACACACACTTTAAAAACATACACAACACACACACACACAAAACACACATACTTTCTCACACACAACACACACACACTTTCTCACACAACACACACACACACTCTCACACACAACACACACACACAACATACACACACACACACTTTAAACACACACACACACACACACACTCTTTAAACACAACACAAACACACACAACACACACTTTAAAAACACACACACACAACACACACACACTTTAAACACACACACACACACACTTTAAACACACACACACACACTTTAAACACACACACACAACACACACACACTCACACTTTAAAAACACACACACACACACTTTAAAAACACACACACACACACACACTCACACTTTAAAAAAACACACACACACACACTTTAAAAAAACACACACACACTTTAAAAAACAGACACACACACACTTTAAAAACAGACACACACACACTTTAAAAACACACACACACAAACACACTTTTAAAACACACACACTCACACACACACTCTTTACACACACACACACTCTTTACACACACACACACACACACACACTCTTTAAAAACACACACACCACACGTGATTCTCACACACACACACGTGATTCTAACCAGAAAGGTAAAAGAAGGACAAGAAAAGAATATCAATCTGCATAATTTATAGACTGACAAACGGGAAGGTTATAAGTATCCAACTCCCAGTATTAATTACTATAGATTATTATCCGTTAAAATTCTAAACTTCACACTTATGATAGAATTTTCTTTAAGTAAACAAATAATATTATTATATTTAAATAATATTGCTTTATCTTTTAACATTATTACTCATTTTTTTAAAAAAATATATTAATCTGAAACTAATATTAAAATACAAAATGATTAATTGTATTGAAAATTAAAATTTTAGTAAGTTTTCTAAACAAATATTAGGTAATATTTATTTATTTGCTATAAATAGATGATAATTTTTTTTTTCTTTGTTTGAAAATTCACATATTTATATATGTGTATTGAAATAAAAAAATTGCTCAATGTTACTACTTATTTTTTAAGAGAATCAAACACATGATTCTTTATATTTATATACTTATTAGTTGTGAATTTATTTATATTATTTGTTGATAGGTATTAAAATTCATTCCTATAAATTATTATCCTTGAAAATTCTAAACTTCACACATATTGTGATAGAAATTTTTTAATTAAACAAATAATATTATTACATTTAAATAATACTATTTTTCCATTAAATAAATAATATTACTTTATATTTTAATAGTATTACTCATTTTCTTAAAATATATTGATTTGAAACTAATATTAAAATATAAAATAATTTATTGTATTAAAAATTAAAATTTTAGTAAGTTTTCTAAGAAATTATTAGGTAATATTAATTTATTTACTATAAATAGATAATAAAATTTTCTTTTAGACTTTGTTATTATATTAGTATAGATTCAATTCAAATTAAACTAAAAAATTATTCAATATTACTTGTTTAACATAAATGTATTATTTATTTAGCTAAAAAGTATTATTGGGTTAACTAAAAAGTACTACTCGTAATATTTATTTATTCGGTGTGAATAGATGATAAATTATGATGTATTACTACTTTTTTCAATATAACAAATAAGTAGTAATACCTTTTGAATAATAAGATAATACCTTTTTCAATAAGAAAGTAATACTCATAATATTCGACAAAAGGAAGAATTATAAACTTCTTCAGATTAACAAATACACATCATTTCCCCCCACTATAAAATATTTCCTAGAATTTAACAAGTAATACCTTTTAAATTTTCTTTTAGACTACTTTGTTATTATTAGTATAGATTCAATTCAAATTAAACTAAAAAATTGTTCAATTAATATTATTACTTTTTTCAATTTAACAAATAAATAGTAATACCTTTTGAAAACGAATGTAATCCTTTTTGAATAAGAAAGCAATACATTTTCAATATAAAAGTAATATTGTTATTATTCGACAAAAGCGATAATACTAAACATCTTCAAATTAACAAATTCACATCATCTTTCACTATAAAATATATCATATAATTTAACAAACAATCATATTTTTTTTTCTTTTTTACCTTATGAATAAAAAAGTAATACCTTTTGAATAAGAAAGTAATACTGTTGATATTCGACAAAAGCGAGAATCCTACACATCTTCAGATTAACAAATATACATCATTCCCCCCTCTATAAAATATATCATATAATTTAACAAGTAGTCGTGTATTTTTTTGTTTTAAAAAATAAGTATTAATACCTTCTGTATCAAAAAGTAATATATTTTCAATAAAAAAATAATACTATTAATATTCAAGAAAAGTGAGAATCCTAGACATCTTCAAATTAATTAATACACATCATTTTCCCCACTATAAAATATTTCATAGAGTTTAATAAGCAATCATGTATTTGTTTCTTTTAAAAAATAAGTACCAATACTTTTTGAATAAGAATGTAATACCTTTTGGATAATAAAGTAATACCTTTTCAATAAGAAAGTAATACTGTTAATATTCGACAAAAGAGAGAATCCTAAGCATTTTCAAATTAACAAATACACATCATTCCCCCACTATAAAATATATCATAACATTTAAAAAGTAGCCATGTATTTGTTTCTTTAAAAAAAAAAGGTAGTAATACCTTTTGAATCATAAAGTAATACTTTTTGAATAAGAAAGTAATACATTTTCAATAAGAAAGTAATACTATTGATATTTGACAAAAGCGATAATCCTAAACATTTTCAGATTAACAAATAGACATCATTCCCCTCACTATACAATATTTTTTAGAATTTAAAAGGTAGTCATGTGTTTTTTCTTTTAAAAGATAAGTAGTAATACATTTTGAATAAGAAAGTAATACATTTTGAATAGTAAATTAATATCTTTTTAATAAGAAAGTAATACTGTTAAATATTCGGCCAAAAGGGAGAATTCTGGATATGTTCTGATTAACAAATACACATCATCCCTCCACTACAAAATATTTACTAGAATTTAACAAGTTCTCAAGTGTTTGATACTTTTAAAAAATAATTAGTAACATTGAGTAATTATCTTTGTTCAATTTCTAAACACATATATAAACAAACAAAGAAAAAAGTAAATTAATGAATTAGGTTTTCATTTATATTTTAAAATAATTTATCTATTAATATAATAAATATTTTAATAGATTTTTTTATGAAGACATATCAAAATTAATTTGAAAATTAATTTCACAAATTAATTATACAAATTAATCTAGTAGGATGTAATAATATTTTATTTTGAAATCTACCCAATTTGTATATTTTAATAGAATATAATTTTTAAATTTAATTAAAAAATTAATATTACTTTCAAATTATTATATTTTAAGAAAATGATTAATATTATTAAAATATAATATTATTTGTTGAATTAAAAAAATTCTATCATAACATGTGAAGTTTAGAATTTGAAGAGATAATAATTTATAGGAATTAATTTTTATACCTATCAACAAAATATAATTCACAAACTAGTAAGAGAATCAATTTTTTTAAAATAATTTTATTTTTAAATATATTGAATTTTAAAAAATATAAAATATTATTTTTATTAGTGATTACAATTGTAATTTATCTATATTGTATAGTAATTGTAATAATTAAAAAAAAATAAACAGTTGAGTGATATTTTAATATTGTTATATATCTGCCCAATATATTGATATAAATTAATAGGATTTCAAAAGTTTATCAAGTGGTTATACTAGCCTTTTGGGTAGAAGCCATAAGCCTTTAGCTTTTTTGTTCTTTAAAATAGTTTTATGTTTTTTGTTATTTATGTTTAGTTATATATAATATTTTCCATTTATTTTGTGTATGAAATATACTATTCTTATTAAATATTAAGTTACAATGTAGGAATCTTAAAATGATTAAGTTCATAATAAAAAATTGCAAAATTATTTACCAATATATGAAAATTGCAAAATTGTCGAAAGTTTGTGAATTTTTACCTATAACCCTAATTATTATCAATATAATTTTTAAATTCACATAAAAATTATTTTAGTTATGCACTTATATTATATTTTATTTTAAATATTGTATTAAATTTAACCTTTGATAATTTATTTCATTAATTGTAAAACTAATTATTTATCGTATTTTAATATATTCAAACTGAATACTAAATTATAATTAAGTAATTACTCATAATTATTTTAATACACAATTATTTCTAATGAACCTTAATAAAAATTACAAAAAATAATATAAAATTATATTATTAAAAAAAACCACATAAAAGGCACGCATTTTCATAACTGATAATTTGTTCAACAACATTATATTTTCTCCCTCAACTTTGGAATAAGAAACAATGGTTGCTCCTTCTTCAAAGTCACATCAGACATTTCATTTGCGTCAACAGTGGTTGGATCATCCCCATTGGAAGGCTCCAATCAAAGCAATGCAGCAGGGATCCGACGACCATCTGAATATTCTTTAAGCCGCAGCATATCCAGGCACATTCTCAATCCTGTTCCGAAGGGCAGATATTCAAAATCTGTCTCCTTGTGACTTATTTTCGAGTCCAAGAACCTCTCTGGTTTGAAACTTGAAGCATCCTCCCAGTATTTGGGGTCCCCAGCAATCCCCCTAGCATTAACCAGAACCATGCTGTCTTCGGGAATTACGTAGTATGGACCTTGCACGTTTCAATTGCGCGATGAGGCACCCACATTGGAGCTGGAAAGTGCAGCCTCAGTGTTTCCTGTATACAGGCTTGGAAGTAGCTGCATTCAGATAAAATGGAGTCGCTCAGTTCATCTTCTACGACAGCTTGAGCTATTTCGTCGCGAACTTTGCACAGCGCCTCTGGTTTCCGAACAACTTTCAAACTTTTAAAGCTTTCCTTGACTTCTGGCTGTCACTCTAAAGGGTTAATAAGTCTATTAGAATACTTGTGAATATTTTCTGGGCAGATACCTTTTACAATGCACAACTGCATGGAATTGGTGAAGAAAGACCTTACTGGAAATAACCTGGGTGGGAAGATGCCAACATGGATGGGAACAAGCCAGCCCAGGTTGAGGTTTCTAATTTTACGCTCCAACAAGTTTAGCGGCAGAATTTCTTCAAATATATGCCATCTGAACTTTCTTCAAATATTAGATCTCTCCAACAACAATTTCTCGGGCCAAATACCTAAGTGTCTTGACAACTTAACTGCAATGGCATAAAAAATAAGGCTTTCCTTGACTTCTGGCAATCACTCTAAAGGTTTAAGTTTATTAGAATACTTGTGAATATTATGAAATTAGTATTTATCTAAGATTTGTAATATTTGTAATAATATAATAGGAAATTATAATTAATAATAATATAATTATTAAATTGTGTATTTTATTTTATGTCGTATTATGGTGTCGTGTGACATTTTATTACTTTTATGTAGTAAATAAATAATTTTATAAAGTAATAATATATTTTTTAAAATAAAATTCATAATATATAAAATATAATTTTATTTTACATAAAAATATCTCACAATTTTATTTTATATTAAAATATTTTAAATATAAAAATATATTTCAATTAAAATAAAAATACTTAATATTTTTAAACAATTATTTTATACATACAATATGAATATCAAATTAAAGATCTTGAAAAACGAATTAATTTAATATATTTTTAATGAAAAAATAAATTGAGATGTAAAAGTTATAAGGGTTTGAGATTTGAGATGAAAAAAAAAAAAAAAAAAAAAGGGTTGGCCAACTACTTTTTGCCATAACCTCACCCGCATTCCGCTTATGCGCTAATAACAACACGTGTTGCTCACGGGCCAACTCTTTTATTTTTTCATCCAGAAATTTTAGGATAAAAAAATGATATTTTTGTCATTTTGTCAAAGTATCCTACATTTATATAGATATAAATATAGATATGACATGCCTTTGAATAGAAGCATGTTTGTTCTGAAATGTGATCCCAACCCACAACCCAAACATGACTTATACTCGGACACACATTAGTGACATCACCCACAAACCTCTCCCTTTCTCTCTTTTTTCATACGGCGCAATAAAGAAGCATCCTCTCCCACTTGTTCTCTTCCCTCAGGCACCTCTCTCCTCTCCTCTCATCTTCATCACTTCAAAATCTCAACCAATCAAATAATTTTATTTATCTTTTTTCTCTTTCTTTTTTTTTTAATTTTAATTTCATATTTTCTGAAAAATATATCAAATTAATTATTATTTGATGATATTCACTAGGACATTCATTTTTCATATATAAAAAATATACTAATTTTTAAATATACAATCTATTTTATCAAGTTAATTGTGATATTCTTATGTAAAATAAAAAAATTGTTGAATTTAGGTTAATTGAATTATTTTATTAGAAAGAGAAATTGATAAAAAAAATACAAGTTCAAATATATATAAATTTTTAAAAAATATAAATTTTAGAGACATTAATTATTTTTTATTTTATTATTTTTTAATAACTATAATTACTTTTTCAATTTTTAAAATTTTTCAAAATAGTATTGTTTTTTACTTTTGTCTGAAGTTTTTTCCTTTCAGTAATATTGAATTTATTATAAATTAATTTGATTTAATATATATAAACTAACATACACAAACTTAATAATTTTCATGGTATCAACTTGCTGTATTTTTGGTAGAAATTGTCAAAGATAAAATAGCCTTAGAATTTTAGTTGCTTATGATTGATTATATACAGTACTTTATTTAACAACATTTTAAATGATACAAAATAAATTGATAAGTCATTAACTAAAAGAATATTACTGGCTAAATATATATATATATATAAATTAGTTAATATAAATTAGTTATAAAGACAAATTGATAAAAATAATACAAGTTTAAATATATAAATTTTAAAAATATATATATTTTTGAGTAATTAATTATTTTTATTTTATTATTTTTAAAAAATTATAATTATTTTTTTAGTTTTTAAAAATTTTTCATTCTTCTATCCGATTCTTTCTTCTATCGTCGTGATATACTGAATCTGACATAACCACACGATGCTTATCAAATTTCCACAATGCAATAATCAAAACAAGATATCTTGTGCCAAGCGTGATTTTTGACCCTAAGATCTCTCCCTCTCCTCTTCTAACTTCTCTCATATCTCTCTTCTAATTACAGGGTCAACTTTTGTTAATCCTTTAAAATACAACTCTATATTTAACATAGATTTTATTTATTTATTTATTATTTTTATAAAGCATGAATATTTATAGTCAAATTTTTTAGTGTTGGAAAATCAATAGAATTATGATAATGGGTGTAGCTACAAAAAGAAAAAGTGATGTTGAAAGACCAAGTCATCGCAAAGGTCAAGTCGCCCAAGTCTCTTTACAATTATTTTCTTTTCATTCCATTTTCATTGGATAATAGAGTGTGTTGCTTACTTATTGGAAAAATGGATTGAGTTGGAAACGTGTTTCATGGTATCAACTTATTGCTTACAATATTTTATTTAACAACATTTTAAATGATATGAAATGAATTGATAAGTCATTAACTAAAAGAATATTAGTGCCTAAATATATATATATATGTGTGTGTGTGTGTGTGTGTGAATTGGAAGGCAATTCTTGGAAAAAGTATTTCATCTTTCTAATAACTGAAGTTGTGATGAGACAAGTATGAAGATAAGAGAACATAAATAGTTATATTTATAAATTTAATTATTTAAAATATATCATTAGAAATTGTGGGTTTGATAATGGTATAATTAACATAAAATTCAACCCTCTTGGAATAAATGGATAATTATGTTCTCTACTTTATCTAGTCAAACACAACGTTGTTGTTGTTGTTGTTGTTATTATTATTATTATTATTATTATTTGATTATTATCATTTTTTATTTTGTATATTACTAGGTTTTTTTGGGTCAAAGTCAATGGTATAAGTATCCCGGGGCGACAGCGTATGCGCAACTGCCTGTATATTTTTACTTAAGATTATTGGTGTAATGCTAATTAGTTGAAGCTTAGGATAAAATGTATAATTTAGTGATATGGAATTGAGCCCTGTAATTGCTCAAGTACATATAGAGAAGCCAATATTATTTAAGTCTTCTTGTTTCGTTCATATGAATGAGCTAAATTATGTTTTTTGGGGCGGAAGAAATATATTTTACGTGTATGAATCATATTATTATTTTTAATAGCAAAATAAAATACGAGGTGAATATGATACCTACTATGGACTACGCACATACAAGATTAAAAGAAAAAGAAAAAACCATAATGAATACATTGGAAAAAAAATAGAGTAACACAAATAAACATGAAAATTGAGATAAATGCTTTTGGTTATAGTTTGAAGCATTCAAATTAAATTTGCATGAGACTATACACACGCATAAGTTGAGATCTATATTATTTCGGTAAAAGATAACTAAGTTTAATATATATATTTTTAGTATCAATTTTTTTAAATTTAATAAGTCATTAGGTTTAATATTTATTACGGTTGATGAAAATTAATAAGATTATGGTTAATATGATTCTAAACTCCCAAGATAATTTATTTAGTTATGCACGTATCACTATTTTAATTGAAATTTTATATTAAATTTTATTTTTTGGTGGTTGGTAAATAAATGAATAAAATTTTTATTGTATTCTAAATATAATACTAGTAAAAATTAAGTAATTAACTAATCATAATAATACAAAATACTGTCTTTTTGAGTGGACAAAGGGGTGACTTTAAGTCATCAACAATGATGAATGGACCATATGTGAAGTGGTCTAAGTCTCTTTACTATGTTCTTATTTATTAAATATGTGTTTGCAATCGACTGTGTGTTGCTCAAAGCCCACACCTTTTTACAGTATGACTTGCAATAAGCCTTTTCCTCTGCTTTTGTTTTTGCTTCTCCTTTTCAACTTCAATTACTGCATTCCCTGCTCTATATCGAAAAACAAGCACTCTTAAGCTTCAAGCATTCCTTGAAAGATCCCTTCAACACACTCTCTTCTTGAAATCTCCACGCTGAAGTTAATTGCTGCAGCTGGAATGGTGTTGTTTGCAGCAACTTAACTGGTCATGTCCAACAACTCCATCTTCACAATCAAAGTTTACAGGAAAAACTAAATCATTCTTTGCTCAATCTCAAATATTTGAGATATCTCGACCTGAGTCTAAATGAATTTTACGAAAAAATTCCTTCCTTCATCGGATACTTCACACGCCTGGAGCATTTGAATTTATCTTATGCTCGATTTCATGGAAGGATTCCCCATAATATAGGAAATCTTTCAAATTTACACACTTTGAGTTTGTCATGTGATCTGTCCTTGTTTGGTTATGCTCAAAATTGGTGGGATGTTGATAGTCTTGAATGGTTGTCTGGGCTTTCTCGATTGGAGCGGCTCAACATGAATAGTGTGAACCTCAGCAAGTCAGGCAATTGGGTAGAGGTGATCAACACACTCCCTTCTTTGGTCGAGCTACATTTCCATGATTGCAATCTTAATTTCATAGCTCCATTGGATGATGTTAATGTTACTTCTTTAACCTTCCTTGATCTAAGTGCGAACTCTTTTTCTTCTGTTGTCCCGAGATGGATTTTTCAACTCAACGCTCTTGTATTTTTTTTATCTAAGTTATAACTACTTTGAAGGTCCAATTCCAAGTAATAGCAACACCACCAAACTCCAACACATTGATCTCTCAATTAATAACCTCAATTCCACCATTCCAGATTGGCTCTACTCATGCACACACCTTGAGCTTCTCTACTTATATTCCAACTTCCTACAAAATACAATCTCCCCCGCTATACGAAATCTAACCTCTCTTACCACCCTCGATTTATCTTTTAATCAGCTTTCTGGAAAAATACCAAGAGAAATTGGCACATTGTGCAAAATGCTTGATTTGGACTTGTACTCAAATAAGTTGGAAGGAGAAATATCAGATTCATTTGGAGAAATTAATCAAAAATGTATTGACAAGTTAAAAAATTAATGTTTTCAATTACAATTTTATTATCATACCAATGGATGACCAAAGAATTTTTTGAAATTTTCCTATGAATATTATTTCCGTTGTTGTCATTTACCCACGAAACTTCATTCTATATTGGTAAATAGGTTAAAAGTGGAAATGACTCATCTCACTCTTCTTCATAATTTCTACCCAAGAAAAAACACTCAATTCTTTTCCATTAGGTTTTTACACTGGTACGGTACTCTCTCTCTCTCTCTCTCTCAAAATATAGATACATATGTATCTCTGTTTTTACAGGGAATGTTATATGGCGTTCGGTGTTGCTGAACGAAGAATAGAATCGAAGGAATGTTTTTATTTATATTGCTTGATATATATTA
>JAPYKT020000039.1:2500-27500 GCA_028749325.2 Caryopteris x clandonensis
AAGAAAACGAAAACTGCCCTTTCATAGAGATCGTCGTGGCATGAACTTTGTCAATATATTCCTAGCTTCCTATTGATCTTGATTAGTTTAGTTCAAGCTTCGTTCTTCGTTTTTTTTGTTGAGAGTTCTCTTTCTGGACCGGACCTATTTTTAGACCGTCTCCTGAACCACCTGCTTATCCTGCATGTGCTTTCGGGGCCCCAACTCATTCAATCACTTGCTTGTGATTGCAGCCATTCCCCGAAAAGGGAGAGGCGAGGAATCGTCCGCGCCCATTCAGTTCATGTGACGAACCGAACATTGTTAGGTCCCGAATTCTGCGAACTACCGGATCTAGATCAAGAGCTCCATTACGTCGTACGATAGATCGATCCGGAGAACTGACTTTCAGTTGTAAGTCATCCATTCTGCTTCTATCTAAAGTGATGCTAGGCTGCTTCACAGAGGTGCGCTTCGCTCGGCCACATGATGAACATGTTTTAAGCTAACTACATGTCGAGCGCTTAAGCGGAGCTTGTGGTCGCTCGTTCCTCGCTTGTTCCAATTCCAAAGAGCTTCAGATCTGATTCTACACTACATACGATATTCCATTCCGGCCCTCATTAGCTCTTCGCTTGCTTGGACAAAGAGCATGCCCGAGGGGGCCACTACGGCTACCACGAACTTGAATCATCACATGGCTGCTAAAGCATCACACGGCCCTGAGGAAGCCAAAGGACCCTCTCCTCTCACGGCCGAAGGCTCCGAAAGACGTTGGAGAGCTTTTGGATCCCGCCCTAAAACGCCCATTCCCCTAGAGTTCCGAAGTGATCCTCATTCTCACTGCAGCCTTCTTAAGCCGAAATAAAGCAGGGCCTCATTTGTTGGTAGTACGAAAGGGGAGCAGAATCGTATCTGGCAGTGGTTCTTCGGATCGATCACAGATTCTTGTCCCCGTCCTTTGGCTTACACTCCAGTTGACCTCTCTTGTTTCCATCCCCCCGTGAGAAGGTAGAGAGCGAGTAGTCGCTCTGAAGCAGGTTTTTTGGTCCATGCATGTATGAACCCCAACACTATACCGAAGTCTAGTCTAGACCCGGATTTTGTTGGGTTAGCTTTTTGGTAGGAAAGGCGATCACAGGAAGAAATGCCCTACCAATGAATAGATTAGTCTACTAACGTCAACAATCTCTTTCTTCATATACGATACCGTCCGCTTTTATATCCGAAAGTATAGATATGATAGAAAAAAGAAAGATAGATATTCCCATGGTAAGAATAGGACAGTTGCACTAAGGAAGAGAGCTAGGGATTTGATAAAGGTGATAGGACAGGGTTCCAAACCTGGGTCCGCTGTGCCTTATAGTTTTTCTATAATCAAACTTCTTGCTAATGCAATTTGGGATTCTCATTTTGGTCAACCAGCTGTAGAAGCCTTTACTCGAGGAATTGGTGCTCAATAGAACTGATGCACTCCATTTATGAACTTGAGCGAGTGAAGACTGAGACTGATGTCTCATCGGGTTCAGATGGGGATGGGAATGCGGATTTGGATAAGTAAGAGATTTTTTCCAAACCTAGAAAGCCCTAGAGCTAGAGTTTGTTAAGAAAGTCGCTTTGATTGAAGATAGGCACCCTTTACCTATGGGAAGTTTAAAGCGATAGCAAAGGTCGTAGGGGATCTCTTTCTACGTCTATTAATGCGAATTCGGATGCTTTTGAAACATGGTTTGGCCTTTGTTTGTGGCTCTCGTAAATCAGGTGCTTCAGCTTCATCCGTGGGATTTGGAGAAGCCTTCTAAGCTCGTCTGCTTGGTTCGGTGGGAGATCCGTGAAATAAGGGCAGAGGGAGACCTCTGGAGGAGCTCTTTCCTAAGTTTGTCTACGATCTCTCTTGTCTGGTTCCGCTTACTCAGGATGGAATTCGATTGGCTAATCTTCTATGCAATAATCACACGAACTGGTAGCACCTAGCAAGGGTGTCCAAGTCTCCTTGGAACGAGGAATTCTATCATATTAATAGAAAAGAAGAGAATCAGGCTTCGCGGACTTAGAAGAGGGAGTTCCCGCACGATAACTTAAGTACTCTCTGTTCTCTACTAGTACACTACACATGGAAAGAGTTAGGCTTAGTCTCTTTGCTATGAGCTATAGCTTATACTCTCCGTTTTCGCTCAGGTAGCATAGCTCATTCACTCACTCTAGTTTAAGAAGTGAACCCGCTCGGGCCAGGCGTATCGAGCCTTTCGACCTTCTCTACTGGTATTTGCCTAAGTGGGTTGCGAAATTGCTTGAATGTTCCGTGTGTGTAGCATCAATGCAACCTTCCTCCCGAAAGAAGAGAATGGCTGGTCACCCGTTTTGGAATATCCACTAAATGCCTAAAGCCAAGAAGACGACTTTTTTATACCCCTCAGTACGTACTATAGCGAGTAAGATAGGCAGTTCCGCCTTAAGTTGCATATACTTTCAAGTAGAAATAGGCATATCATAGGGCATCCCGGGAGAACCCAGTCAAAAGATGCACTAGGTGGCGGGAAGATCCTGGGAGGAAAGCAAGATCTATAACCATAGATCTTCATTCACTGTATCGGGATTTTAGGCCTCTTGAGCAACACCCATTGAGGTCGCTAAACGGCCTTTTCTATATATAAACCTTGATTTCTCCCTGCCCAGCCGGGCTACTTTCACTTTGACTTGCCTAGGACCGTTAGGTTCCTTATAGTGGGTATAGTAGTTCCGCCGATTATTCTGGTTCAACTGGTTTGACTGAACCCCGGTACTCATATCTTGGTAGATGATCTGCCCCAAGGGCTTTTCTAGTTCTATTTCAAATAGACTGGTGTTGATAAATTCTTATAGTCAGATTCCTATTCTTTTTTTGGGCAAGGCTCACGGAGATTAACCCAATGGAGGAGCTCAGGCCAAGCGTGTCAAAGCCTGATATCTTCTCGACTGGTACCTAAGTCGAACGTAAGATTGTCCTTGTGTTCCGTGCCTGCTATGGCTATGAAAGAAAAGCAGCGTCAAAGTCTGCCTTTGGATCTCTTGGAACGGAGCGGGTTCTTAGAGCAGGTTTTCCTGATTCAACAGAAGAAAGGTCACCCGATGCCCTTATTTCACTTACCAAACCAAGCGGACTATAGTCTTCAAAAAAGTGTAAACAAAGGGGACCATGCGTAGGATCTGCTCTCGCAAACGAAAAGAGGAGCCCAGCAGCTCTAGGTTATGCGCCGACTTCCAAGGCTAAAGACGTCTAGGTGGTAGGGCTGGTATAGAATCTTAGAGGGAATCTACGCCTTATGAAGAGGTTTACCTGTGGGGGTAGCGAGTGTTAGCTGGTATCAAAAAGGAGCCTAACACTTAGCACTTGGCATTTTCCTTCTTCTTCCATGTGAGAGAGCCCGCCGTAAAGTCTTCAATTAGCTAACTCCCTTAGATCGATTAGCTCCGCTGATTGACCAGTACTCGTTTAAGCCGTTAAGCTTAGAGCTAGGGTTTAAGCTTACCGCTCGAGAAGGAGTACCAAAACCTAGTTCATTCGCTGAGCCCCTTTGCATCTATGGCTGAACGGTTAAAGCGCCCAACTCAACGTTGGCGAATTTGTAGGTTCAACTCCTACTGGATGCACGCCACTCGTTCTTCACTCGCTAGAGAAAGAAAAAATATAGATGACTGAAAATCCTGCTTAGAGATCGCAACTATAGTGGAGAGAAAATCAGTCTCAGCAGGCACTAAGGGGGAAGCTTAGAGACGGAATGAAAATAGTTTCATAGAGGAGGGGTGAAGTAAAGAGAACTCTAGCAATATAGACCGGGCCAGCTTCAAATTCATTCTTTTATAAGAATGCTCTTCGGCTGGTCAATAGGGCGCATCGCTTTTGCTTCTGTAATAGGCGCGCTTAGCACTGAATTAATAGCACCACTTCTACCACTTGCATAGCATATCGGTAGTAGCTACAAGACAAAAAACGAACTCAAGAACGCAAGAGAAGTGCTTTTTAAAAGGTAGAGCTACAAGAAAGCATCTACTGAGCTAACCATCTAATCTAAGCAATAGCATCTCAACTCAAGGAATAGCTTTTCCGCAAGAGGAAAGAGCATCTATCTACACAGTTAGCTGCCCCTACTTTGGGATATTGCCTTAGCTAGGTTGGCTCCTAGGCTAAAACGACTGTACAACAGGCAATGTTATCAGCGATGCCTCGCATCATGGAATGTTATTTCCTCTTCCTCTCGGCTCTGGAATGGAAGAATTGGTTCAGCATCAACCCCGGGATTCTTTGTTTTGGGTACATTGGAATTGACTATTGAATTGAGTAGCGAACGAAGAAGCAGCTAAGATCGCCGACGAGACGCCGAGATGTTGGGATATGCCGTAATGTGGAGATATGCATGGACGAGATTGAGATTTGAAATGGAAAACTGAATAGGCTTCGTTCCAGAAAGTAAGATAAACTCCTTGATTTGAGTTCTTATTAGGTTAGACAAGAAGGCGAGAATAGCCTGAATCCGAATTTTTGACTATATAAGACTCTTTGGCTGGGGGCAAAATAGGTCGATTCAAATGTCCCGTCTACGAGGCAAAAAAGAAAAAAGACTCATCCGGTCTAACTTGATCACACATGGCGGAAACAAATAAAGAAAGATATGTGGCGGGGCTGCTCATGAATATAGATTGATTCCTCCTTTGGTGAATGATTGAAATCTATCAAGTGAAGGAAGTTCCGCTGTCGCGATGGATGGCGTAATACTAGAGTAAGGTGTCTTTAGATGCTGACTTGTTTCAGGCATGAAGTCGCTCGACCGGAGGGGGGAGGAACTTCAAGTGAACCTATTTCCTTAGCACAACTAACTCAGACTAAGCGATCATAAACCTTTTTTCAGTTTGAAGAAGGCATCTTCATTTGCATTTTAGAAAAGGACGAAAATGCTTGGTGCGGTTCGCTACCTATCACAACTTTTTTGTTCACTCAATCTAAGTGTTAATATTTTGTTATTTTGAGCTATCCTAAATCATACTATTTTGTGTCAATAGTAGTTCCCTGTCTGCTAACAAATCATAACAAAGTCGATTTGGAAATTGCGTAAGTAGTAAGTAGATGATTGAGCCATCAGCGGGCAGCCATCGATAAGTGGAGTTATAGGACCAACGACGATCTTATCCTAAAAGAGAAGGAGGAGTCAGTTTTCTTTGAAGATCGAGGAAGAAATCGGACAATTATGCCATTCGGAAGAAGTCTTCTACAGAAGAAAAGCCTGTTACGAGTAAGTGGAGAAGAAAGATCTACAGAGATTCTTATCTCATTCCATTCCAGTGGCTCAACCAGTAACCAATGGCGAAAACTCAAAAATCCATGGTTTCCCGGTAGAACCCTCTTTCGCCCAAGTTGTTTCGGAACCGGAAAAAAGAAGCGGTTTTTCGCACAGCTTGCTCATAGTGCAGGTCCCACTTGTATATTGTATTTGGCCGAAGAAGCATCAGACAGGTTGGAGTTCTTACCTTCTTGGGACTCCATGGACCAAGATCTTCTTTTATTATATGGTCAATACCGATCCACTTTAGCAGATCATATGGATGTAGAAAAAGCTTCACATTTTGATGAATTGGAGACATCTCTTTTCCATTTCTATTTACCCAGTTCATATCTTTCTTTCGTGTGTTCCCGGGAGGAATTCGATCTCTTCAATCTCGGAATACCACCTAAATAACTGCGGCCAGAGAGTCAAATAGGTCGGGAAGAAAGAGTCTGAGGTCGGGTTGGACGACTTGGTTGGTCCCACCATCACTAGAGATTGGACATATATAGTTTCTTTCTTCTAAAAGATTCAACTAACTATTTTCAAATTCAAATATTAGAAAATAGCTGCAAGACCAAAACAGGGTGAAAAAAACCTAAAGCCCTTCTTTCTGAAGAAGCGGATATTGGTGGCAACTCCTTTCCTCGCGTAAGAGGGGATCCCCATCCTGTGAATGCCATTGCGTGTCGCCCAAGCCTTGTCTCCTCCTTGGGGATCAAAGGGTTCGTGACTCTCTTTCTCGGCCTAGCTTCGATCGTTCTGGAGGAAGCTTTAGTTTCAAATAAGTGGCTCATTCGAGGAACGGGACCCGTCCAATCAAATGGGAACCCCTTTTCTTTTGCTTTGCAATCTAAAAATCTCCGTTTAAAGACGTGTCAAAACCCCGGAAAATTTCGATGAATCACTCGGAGAAAGTCGCTTTTGAGGTCGCCTTAAAAAGGAATTTCTTGGGTAAAACATCTTTTATCAAATAGCTCTTTTTCGTGGCCAAAACTCGGCTTTTCTGTATAAAACGACGAAAGCTTCCTGCCCGAGTAAGTGGTTGGTTATAGAACAACAATGAATCCAGTCTAGAAGCCTCAAGAATCATCGCCCGAGACGAGGGGTGGAAGGTAGCGCTCCAGTCAAGGATTTTAGCCTAATCCCTTTTCCTTAAAACTAGACCTGCAGTACAGGCATAAAGCTACAAAGCTTGCTACCGATTATAGCACTGCATAGAATTCATTCACTCCCCAATCCTAACACACACAGATTTGTGAACCTATCATAGACACCTCCTGCGACGGGAGAAGGGTCTTAGAAAGCTAGGTAGTAAAGGCAGTGGGAAGCGAGCCCCTCCACGCTCCTAAATAGAAATAGGCATAGGCACATCTTACTGCTCACCCACAAAATAAGACCGCACGCGGTTCCCTAGCTATAGGCAATGACGACGAAACATTGTCCCCAAATGATTGAGTAAGGTCTCCCCAGCCCAGGTATTATCACCCTAAGCTCTTGGCCGTGCCACAGCTTCCCATTGAGTATTAGCTCCTTCATACCCTGCCGCGGGGGCAGCTTCTTAAGCCACGGATTCTGTTAACTTCAACCCATCTTCCGCAACAATGTTTGGAATATCTTCAGCTAGGGCTTTGCACCCATTCGGTACGCAAGGAATCAGCCGATTCATTTTCATAAATGGAATAGAAAAGTCACTAGATTGGCCTGTATTCGATGGAATAATGGCACTACAACCTGTTCTAAGATCTCCCTCCCTCCGGGCTAAAAGTCTCGTGAAAGGGCGCGCCTATGCAGATCATGGACAGACGGGTGAACACCGGGTACATAGGAAGCCAGAGGAGCAGCATACATGTTTAAACAGGTTGGGGAAAGAGACCAAAGCGCCTTACTTATTTCTTTGGGCAGGCTGAAGCTGTCCATCTAATGTTCGAAGAAGTGAACTAGAACGCTCGGGCTGCGGGCGATGTACCAAGTGGGCTGACTGAAGCTGTCCAGTAATAGACTAATCCAACCTTCCTTCTTGGCGAAAGACTAAAGCTTCGAACCTCTTTCTTATTGGGCCTTCCAACGAGACGTCGGCTAGGGGATCTATTTTCTTTTTGTATTAGGGACCTTGAGCCCAGAGCTAATGTAGAAAAAAGAGTGATTAGTCTCAATTCCTACCCATCTGCCTACTATTTATTTGGGCGAAAAAGCTTTTGCAGGGGCCGTTGTGCAATGGACTCCTGTGAACCTCGGAATATCTTGCATCTCCGCGACATGATCGATATTCATGATCTTCTGTTGCATCTGCTACACCAGCGCGCCTTCGCCTCTTGGTTGAGCGACTTGTAGATCTGTTACATCATTCTCCCGGGTCCACGTATTCTCTGCTTGATTCAAAGGGAGACTCGGAATCTCTTCATTTGCAGTGTCCACTTTCGTTAGGCCTACTAAATAAGGGTATATTCGTTCTTCTTGATTCCAATAATCCTCCGACCCGAAGACTTCTTCTCGAGGTTGCTTCCAAGGCAGGCGTCCACGCTTCTTGTTCGGCTTGTGGGCCTGTCCATTCATTTATCTCTTGGCCTGTGGGCTTCCTTGAAAGGTTCTCTTTCTCTTCTTCTTGACTTTCCCAATACTCTTAGGCCCAGCTCCTTCCAGACAAGCAGCATCTTGAACAGCAGCTCGACCAGTGAGAGAGAAGACGCTATTCCTTCTTCATTGAGAGAATTAGCTCCTTGTCTTTGAAAGTCTGCTAAGGCTCTCATTCCATGTTTTAGTACTAGATAAGGCCTGTTGGCTGGCAACCAATATCATCTTTCTTAGTGAGAGTTCGCCTAGCAGTGAATCGATTCCCAGGTTAGCGAGATGCGCTCTTTCCTTCCAAGTATAGAGATGGAAGGGTTGGCAACTGACAGAATAGTGATTGGCTGGCAACAGATAGATCGATATACGGAACACGAGAGCAATGTAGAAAGAGAAAGGGGTGACTTGTGTCTATGTTTTTGGCATAACTCCTTTCATATCCATTCATGGAAAGACTTTGTTCTAATAAGATCTTTTTAGATACTCAATCCCTATGCACTGCCGACTCTCTGCTTGGAGATTTTAGAGCTTCCAAAGCAACGTTTGCAGACCGACTCATTATGCCTTCAAGGGGTACAAACTCGCATTTTTCTTTAATGACATAGGCCTTATAGAGCTTTAAGAGTGGAGGAGTCAAGGTCAAAGATTGGAACGAGATTCCTGATGGTCTCACTAGACAAAAGATTGCTGCTCAACAACCAGAGCAAGCGAAGAAGTGGAAAAACTAAGAAGAAAGGCAAAAGGCACTCATGATCTACTTACAGTAAGGGGAAGCCCTATAGTTTAGAAGCTCTCCTTAGAGCGATGAAGAATGGGATTCAAAAAGAATGATATGAACGATAGCACTCCACAACTAACACAACCTTTCGAGAGGGCGGACTTCCTTTTATTCCCGCTAGGGTTTTCGCAACTGGGCAATAGCCAGCCTTATTCTCGTCCAATTCTACACAGGAAGCGTCCTTGGGTTCACTCCCATACGCACCAAGATCGGACAAATCAACGGTTTTGGCGAGACTCGTGCAATTGATAATTTTCTGTATTACCGAGTCACCAGAACCGGACTTTGATCACTGAATCACTCATAATCAGTCTCCTCTAGCAGGCTTTTTAGCATAATAAATGACTTATTCTATAACCTTCCTCACCCGGATCAGTGAGAAAGACCAGCTTCTTCTCTTATGAAATTTCTATCCGATCTTAGATAAGAAGTCTTGCTTCTTTCTGTACTTCCTTTTTAGGCGCACCAAGCGGGCATCCCTTTCTTCATCTCTCCATTTTCTGTGAAAAGGGGGACATCCTTCATGTTGATAGCGCGGATACCATCTCGCAACCATTGGCAGTTAGACGGGAAAGAAAGGGCAAGGGCATTTCACTTCTTCTCTTTTCTTTCTCGGACGAAGTCAGCCAAAAGCTTGAGCCCTTCTTCAAAGAAAGATTCGAATTGAAAATAAAGATGATAATGCATGCAAGAATTGACAGAAAGATGGAGCAAAGCGTCCACCTCGATAGGTGAGAAATAGGAAGGGAGATGGAAGAGAGCATGAAGGGAAATGGATCATTGACTTATATACGATCTAACTTCCTTGCTCCACGATTCATAGAGTCTTCTTCCCCGGTTGCCAATGAATCTGACCTAACAAGGTTTCCTTCACTTAGTGCTTCTGGCCAGCTTAGTCTTTCTTTTTTCTTTGGCGGCTGCCTAGTCCTCTAATTGTGAAGATGTGATCGACCGGGACATGCTCGTAGGCAATGTGTGTAGGTGCGTAAGCGCTCGATAATGGATATTGCGAGCCTATGCTCCGGCGGTCTTTGGCGGATTGGGAAGATGCCGATGAACCTGGATTGAGAGATCGTAGTAAGCACTCTGGGAAGGGGGGGAGGGGTGACTAATGAAAAGATGATGGACGTAGACTGAGGCTGAGAAGAAAGAGATCCATGCACAGAGTGATACCATGTCTGATGAACAACCCCGGCATATCGCCACATCAAGTATAGCCCTAACTAGTAGACTATATCCGCACAGTCTATAAGAAGGGCGCCGCTCACTCAGCTCTGGGCCTCAGCCCTTAGTGGATAAGGCTCCGCGGCGGAGGCGCTCCCCAGTAATACATTTGGGAGGAAAGCTAGCATTGATGCTTTGCACATACGGAACATGATGCCAATCTCACATTCGACCTAACCAGCCAAGAAGGTTGAATGACTTGATACGCCCGACCCGAGTCCCCATTGCTTTTCATTTCTTGATTAGTTGGCGCCAGGAGTTTGGTTTCATCTTTGTTCATCTGAGCATGCCCTTCCTTGTATTGAGACATTGGATCCTGAGTGAACTAGTCATCCAGGCTAACAGCTTTCAATCAATGTGATCTGCTCCAACTCAACCTGGAATGGAAGAGGAAACGAATAGACCTTTACTGATTTCTTGTTAGTTCCCTATAGGCCACTAACAAGGGATTAGTAAAGGAGCTAGCTGTGTGGGAATACTTTAGCAGCTATGAGTTCATGTGCTGTACTGTACCTTAAGCAAGAGAGCTTTTTCAGTATGTCAATAGAGAAGTCGCTAGTTACTTATGAGTTTAGTGCAGGGAATCTTTAGCAGCAAAGTCTTCCTATTGCACGCATTAGCTCCAATACTTATGCTTTGAGAGTGACCTTAGGGCTTAGTTCAATTGATTGGTGTTAAGCAAATAGCAATTGGGCCGTGAAGTGGTAGAACCTGGTGAACCGAGCGTACTCAAACGTATGAAAGGTTGACTACTTTCCAATCTCACTTCTTCCTTCTTCTCTTACGATGCATCCATGGGGCCTAAGACAAAGAAGAAGTACTCGGCAGTCGAAGACTATAAACCGGGAAAGCTGTAAAGAAGCGGTACTCGCTCGGCTCTCTGGAGAGAAAGACCAACAGAAGCAGTGGTGGTTGAGAGGCTGAACGAGATGTATGCCCCGCTCCACTTCAGTGATGGTGTTGTGAAAGAGAGTTTCCGACTTCTGATTTTGTGAATTACATAGATTATGCCCTTTCTGTCTCTATTCCCGAGTGACTTGCCTGCGAATAATAAATAGTAGGGCGAGGAAAACCACCTGTAACCGAGAAGTTGGTACCACTGTTGGATCGATTTCGGGCATGCCCGTAAGCGTATTGGCAAGCGGAGATTGGGCTGCTGGTGAACACGGGAGATAGGGAGGCTGTGCCTGCACAAGTTCGTTTTCCAGAATATATGCCTATATAAAAATAAAAAGGCCAGCCAAGTGAGATTATCAGGTTCAAAAGATGCTAAACCAGCAGCTCTACGCCGCCTTTCAGTTAGGGATTGTGGAGATTCATTCTTCGGCGAGCGCATTCTTTGTTTTATCTCGAAGAAATCTCTTAAGTAAGAAAGGTTTTAAAGACGAGTACATCTTTTCCACTCTCTGCTGACTAGAGCTACTCAGGCAGATAGCAGTCAAGACATCGAAGACTTCCTGTCCAATGCTTCAGCTACCTTTTCTTTTGAATAAGAAAATCTAGGCTTCTCGATATTCCACGCCTTAAGCAAGCCAATACAAAGAGGCTCCATATCTCTCGATCTAGGCGCCCCAGATCGGACACCGCAGCTTGGAAGACTGAGGCCTGATATAAGAAAGAATGAGGAAGGAGGAAGATAGGGCCCCACCGCAGTGCAAAAACTGACCTCAATAATTGTATCACAGACGCCAGGCCGGAAGCTTCCCCTGTGCATCACCGGGATAGGGATGGATAAGTGGAGTCAGTACGCGATATCCAAAGAAAAAGGGAGAAAAGCCACAAGAAACCGAGAGAATACGGCCTATCACCCCAAAGAAATCCCTCGGGGCAGGGTGGAAAGAAGAGGGGGAGGGCACGAGGTGCTGAGGTACCATTTCTCTTCTCTTAAGAGATTTTGTTCAGAACAACCTGCTGCAGTAACTCCAAGGTAGCGGCAGGCAGATATAGCATTTCTTTTTTAGGGTGGCTTTCGCGGATATTGCATCTGCGGTCTGTCTCCGTTCTGTGTAATGTTCTATTTCTGTTTCTGCCCACCGGGCTTTCTTCCCAAATCTCTCAACTAGGTCAGGGTTTGGCCGAGTACTTTTTAAGGCTGGGTCAGAATGAGTCGTAAGAAAGCTGTTTCCCTTCTTGGGCGTCTCACACGTAAGTAATGCTCGCGGATTCGGCATTCCTATGGAGGTTCATAATTGTCTTCCGAACGAAAGCACAAGAGAGTCTATCTTTGTCTTTCCGCTAATGAGCAAGAAACTTTCGACTAGGGGATCCCGGGTTCATACCTTTGACTTATAAGTAAGGGGTTTACAAGGCAAATCGAATTAGGAAATCCTGGGCCGTCCCGGGTGATCAAATGGAGAGTATCGTGCAAGCAAGAATTCGCAGCTTTAGCGCCTATTTGCAAATCGCTCAACCCCGCTATTTTTAGATGATGAGCCCATAGCACTTCGAAGAGGAGGTTAAAGAGTAATGTCGTAATGTTCTGTGAAAAAGTTCCATTTAGCTGGCTCATGAATAGGATTTCACTTTTGACTGATCTCCTTTAACTAGAATCGTTTTCGCTATTCTGTTCATGTTCCGTGTACCAATACAAGATAGAAAGGTCCCTCGAGTCTATTGGTTAGGACCCCATTTCCTAAGAAGGTGGACTGGGAACTGCTTTCGCTATCAAGTGCCACGAGGTCGTCATAAACCTCTTTTATGAAGGAAAGGAGATCCGAGATCAGAGGTCAATGTCAGTTAAGTAAGTTCAATCTTGACTTTGACATCTCAGGGAGAACCCACAGAGGGGAGTCAGCGCAGGGAATGGCTATACAAGAAGTTTTCGCTCGATCATCTATCCCTTTATCGACCTATCCTACATCGACATTAGGAACCAAGCCCGGTCTTCCATACTCATTGCATGATTGATAGAGGTCCCTTCTCAAGCGGATCATCCACGCGCAAGTCTAGTCTTTGATCCCGCGGTAAGGTGCCTAAAAGCCATGGATCTTGCTGCCAAAAAGGGGATCGTGTAACCCAGTGGAATGCAGGATCAGTCTATTGGTCCGTTGGTGGTGACATCTATGTATGCTTCCCATTACTGAATCATCTTACAAAAGATCAAGTGCTTTGTGTCGTGACCTGACTTCTCTCTCTACTTTAGAGATTTATGTAGTTAGTAAAGTGAGAGTTGACTTTTCGAATCTATTTATATAAAGATATAGTTAGAAACCTAACGAATTCAGAGCGTGCCATTAAGGATTTCCTTGAATTGGAGTTCTCTCGTTTGCGTCAGTCGTTCTCTCTCTTGCCATCGTGTTCCGTGCGCCAATACAGGTAGAAGACTCGAGATCAAGGTCCCTTTACGTCCTTCTGCTTTGAATGAAAGCATCCCCGGAGCTGGCCCTATCTGTCTGTCAGGGAGCTGTATCCTCATGACGGAGCTGGCCATTTGTCTTGTCTGAGGGAGGTGACCAAATACCTCCAGAATGAATGGGGTCTTCGCGCAAGGAGTGAGAGAAGAGTTATTGGAAGTATGCGCACACCTGCCTTCACTCCTGATTCAGGGGGATTTTCCGATCTAGAATTCCGATCAAATCTATTCTCTCATCAGTTTAAGCGGGTAGGCAGTACGGACTCAAGCATCTCTTTGGCCTTGGGCAGGAGCATTCCCAACTATGGATTATTCCACTATTTGATCCTTAGGGGAACCGGTTCCAGTTTCTTAAAAAGTAGAAGAAGCCCGCTCCGGAAATTCTACCGAGCCCGCCGAAGCATACCTAATCTGAAGGGGATTGGACTTTGTTGGATTGATCTGTTTTTTGATATCGAGCGAGAACCCTGCCTCATGCACTTCCGTAGAAGAAGATCTATGTTCGACTCCATACCTTGGAAGTCGAGTCTCAACTAACCTAGAAGGACCTTGACTCTTCCTGGCATCAGATCAGGCCTGCTTTCGCCTTGTCTCAGAGGCTCAAATTATTCGTTCTAACAAGACTTTTGGACCCTTCACGATAGACTTACTGGTCATGGGTAATTAGGTATAACAACTGCCATTGCTTGGTTCAAGACTCCCTCTTCGAAAGGCGGTACACGGACAACGAAAAAGAAACGGATCTGGTGACCAGGCGAAAACCATCCAATTCAATCAGCGCAGAAAGCCAAATCCACTCATTCGTAACAACTAGCTTTCTTCTATCTAGATAGCTTCTTCTGCTCCCCGTCTAGGACCTAAATCTATATAAAGAAAAAGGCGACTTTCAAAGAAGGTTCACCTAGCGAATACGTCTTGGCATGCTAGGCCCGTTCCGGAGCTGGTGTTGACAACTCCCCTTTCAAAACCCTCCTCTCTTTGAGACTATACTACTTAAGATATTCTTTCGAGGGAAAGAGAAGATGTGGCGAAGCAGGACTTTCGTACGTACTCCTGGTGAAGGATTTGGATCAAGGTCTCGACTCCCCTCGGTTCCCGCATTATGTCTGGTAGGCATTCGGATCGGGAAAGTGGTGATCACGAATTAGCGTATTCAAGGAAGGAAAGACAGATGAGCCGATGAAAGACTTCGTTTTTAAGCTTAAAAAGAATGCCCGTAGCGGCGATGCGTTTGCTTCTGATTTCTCGAGTTGGAAGACCTACAATACAAGGAGCTCGGTTGTACCAAAAAGAAAGAAGAATCAACCTGTGTCAATGGATTCCAAATCTTTCGTCGGATGAGCCTAATTCAGTTCAGCTTTAGAAAGAGGTTCATCCAAAGGCTTTGGTGCGGTGTTTTTTCATAACTCAAAAAAAAGTCATCTTGTTGTCTTGACTTCATACCCTCTAAACGGAGTTTTGGAATAGAATAAGCCGACCTTGGTTAGGGTTAGCTAAAAGTCTTCTCTTCATCCCTAATAGTAGTAGTGTGTGCTCTCTCTATTCTGTAGATGCGCTTCTCTTCTGGGAAGAATTCTTGATGTAGATCGTCCCGTGCCAATTGATGCAGAGAAGGAGACTGAGTAGACAGGGGTTAAGTTAGAGAAATGGTAGTCGTGGACTGGTACCGCGGCTTTGGGTACTCCTTCTTGTAATCTCTCACTCGGAATACTTATACAAATGCTTTTCTTTTCTTCCGGGCCAACTCCTTCTATCAGGGACTGCGGTCAAGGATGGTAAAACATGGACGGATAAGGGGTTTCCTTATAACAGGAAACGTTTCACCTGCCTCTTCAATTCAATCAAATCTCTTAGATTCGGCATTAGCGGTCAAAGCATTGATTCTAAGCCAGTCCAGTTTATTAGCAAAGAGCGATTCTAAGCCCAAAGGCTAGCGTTAGTGACTTCGACTGAAATTTTTTTGAGTTCTTCCCCGGGCAAAGTCCTAATCAAAGCAGGCAAAAGGCGAGAAAGACCCAGGCAAAGGGGGGAGTTCTTCGAATGAATTTCTCGATGGGAACCCAACATCAACATAGAGCGGGTGTTTGGTGCAGCACCTGGTGACGAGGAGACCTCGAACCCACCTGCTATCAGGGATCGGGGTGGACCATCTTCGCAACCTTCACCTGCCGCAGAGGCGACCATTCCTTCCCCGGCTCCTGGTCAAGGTGATGCACCGGGATATCTCGAACTAGAAGACGATATCGCATTTCTAATATATGAAATTTGCGCGGAAGTGAAAACTCAAAGGCCCGGAGAAAAAGTCCGGGACGAGCTTACATCTCTATTAAGCAGCCGGCACGGTCCCGAGAAACTACCCGGAATACTCGAAGACCTAAAAAATGACAGAGAGAACAGTAGGTATTTCGGGGAAATCTTAGCGGACTATCGCTCCTTTAAAAGGGAGGGAATCACAGAAAAAAAGCTCAAGTAATCCGTCTTATGTTCACTATTGGTGGGTGGGAAGAAAATGAAATACGAACAACCGCGCTGGTCGTAATAGATAGACTTTCATGCTGGAGCAAGAACTAGCATGAGAGTTCCATTTCAGGGAAGGACGACGTACTATGATACTTTCTGTTTTGTCGAGCCCTTACTTCATTCTCACTTACGATATTTCTTTCTTGTACCTGTCTTGTCACACGGAACATGCATTTCATCGAGAGTTGGACTCATGCACACTCGAGAACGAGAAGTCAACCATCAAGAAATCGGGGATGAGCTCTATGGCGAATTCTTATTTCCTCCACGCCTTATCCCGGCTTTCACCTCGGAACCCCTACAAATGAGTTTCACCGATGAAAGGACGTCTCTAAGCTCCCTGCAGGGGGTTCGAAAGCGATGCTCCCGTGGTATCAAAGGATGAGTTGATGGATGAGCGAATTAGTTGATAAGACCAATGGATTGATGACCGTAACATACCACAGCAAAGGCTAAAGAGATCAATCACGGAAGTGTAACGGAGTGAAAGATTTGAGCACCCGCCCCCTTATTCATATTCATAGACCGGTTCGGAAAGAGAGACGGTGACTTCAATCATTGAGGGGGCCTGCCCCATCTTTTTCCTAAAGCAAGAGGGCAATTTGCTCTATGCTCTAATAGAAGAGTTTGATCCCCTATAGATATATGTGAGTGAATTGAATGCTGAGTGGCAGATGACATTGAATTTGGTTGCCCAATCTGGACTCTGGAATTGATTCCTCTAAAAAGTCAAAAGAGGCCAGTAAAGAAAAACGCTAGTTTCAGGTGGAATCACACATGAGGTTTCTCATGCTATGATGATTTTGACCTCGTTGAAGCTCATGAGGGGCCCCGTCTACTTGGTACTGTGTCTTTTGCTAAAATGACTTCTTCTTCTTCAATACGTATGTATATTACTTCTTCTACGAAGATAGATTCAATAAAATACATATATTAACAAGATTCTATTTGTTTGACAGTTCTGAAAGAGAGAGTTGTACAAATATAGACATAGTGAAGTACTACGTAAAAGAAAAGAATGAAAGAAGGTTCTATCTCTTATAGAATCTTCCCGGAACGCTAACTAGATGCTTAGCCGTCTCTTGAATCGCGTTCGTCGGAATGCCATATTAGGCCCAACTTTCGGACGTGTGAAGTGAAATGAGTTCAGTTGCTTGCTTTGACTTTTGGTTTATTCACGCCCGAACGAAATCGCGTATATAAAGAAATGCGCTCTTTTGTTCAGGATTTCACTCAGTCTTGTGATCACCGAGCAGTGAGATTCGAAGGTGGTTTGGATGCGGTCTCGATCGAATTAGAGTCACTAAGGTAGCTTTCTCTTTTCTCTCGTGACAACTCTTGCATAACTAAAACAAGTTCGAATCTCTTTCACTTTTCGTTGTTGTGTATGGCCTGACAAGTCAATACATATAGGTTTTCAGGCTTAGCTTCGTCGATTAACCCGAGAATGCCCAGTGTCGGGATTACTTGAGCTTCCCCGAACCTAATATCTTAATAGAAGAACCACCATAGCCAGTCCCTATGCCAGAGCATATTGTGAGAGGGCAGATGAAGATCAAAGGGCTATCTCCTATATTCCCGGCATAGCAGGAACTCTTGAACCTGCTCGCTTTGCCTGCCCCCGTCTCCACAACGACTTTAGCTCCCCTCCCCGGCATTAGACTTTATAGGGCTGCACCGCCACTCGCCTGCTCCGGTCTATCATCGTCCAAGAACAAATTCAATAAATACCTCTTCCACTAGACGATCCTTACCAGTCTTACTAGGCAGGACAGAGACCTTTGAAGCCCTAACGACAAGTCAAAACAAGAATGGGAAAGCTCAACCCCCTTGCCCGAAGGCTTTCTTCCGCTCGTAGAATTTAGTTCTATAGGCCTCCGAACTCGCAAGTGAAGGCACAGCAGCCTAAACTAGTTGATTAGCATAAACCAAAGAAGAGGGGGAATCCGCAGAAGAAAGCTCCACACCTCCTCAAAAGGGATTCGACGGCCTGGCCTCATCGATCAGCCAAAGTCTTACGCTGATCAGTAAAGGCAGTGGTGCTGAAGATAGGCTCAATGTCAGAAGACGGGAAAGACAGGCCCTCAACTTACTGAAACCAAGAGCCGAGAAAGCGGCACGGGTAAAGAGAAAGGGGCCCTAGGAGGGGAAAGAAAAGAGCTAGTAGGACAGCCAGTGTGGACAAATCCACATTTCCAGTATTGGTACACGGAAGAGGAAGACGGAAACCCAACCTCAGATAGAGATAGCGGTGCGGGCGGGGGGCTCAGATACTTCGGGTGAAGAAGCTCTCTTAAGACTGAGTACTCGTTCTTGTCTATGGCTTTAAGCTGAAAACAATGGTTTCGTACGACTTTCGTGTAGACTCTCGATTCTTTCTTTTTTGAATTCTCAAAATCAAATCTCATAAGAGAACAAATGCACAAATGTTTCAGAAAGAAGCAAGACAACAAGGTAGAAGAGATTCTGAAATCCTAATTCAGAAAACTATGTTGTATTGGCCTATCGGCCAAGAACGCAAAAAAAGATAGAGCCTTTAATTAGAGGGACAGGAGTACGCCGATCCCCTGCCGGCTCCTACCCATCTAAGAAAACTTCTGGTTGTTCGCATCAATCATCAAGCTATGTATTTGTCTCAGGGAGTTACCATAACATAAAATTTCTTTCGTCGCTCGTATACATTGCTGCAAAGCCCTATTCTTTTAGTGAATGGAGCAAAGCAGCTATCGTCCTATAATGCGCTAACTGGAAAGTCACTTTGCAGGAACTGCCTTACCTATCTGGTATACCACACCCGCCTATCCGAACCAAGGTCTCCTACCAGTCTAACTCTGTCTCGACCAACCTAGGGTGCAAAAAGACATTTTCAAACACTAACTTCCCAAAGGGGAACTATGCAACTTCCTCGGAACAAGGCCAAGGAATGGAACTGGGAACGAAAAGATAGGGTTTTCAAAACTCCACAGAAGGTGAGCCAATTCTTTGTAACTACTTAGCGAAAAAACCTGTACAACCAACCAGTCTAACGGGAACTTGTATTTGCTGTTTCACCTCCGATTAGAACTAGTGAACTATCTTACGTCACTAATAGTATTTGACCGCGTTAACAGCTGTAATGTACGAAACGACTTCTCCAAGTGTTACCAATTCGTTACCGATGAGGACTCTTTGATTGGAAAAGTCCAGTTTGATCGACAGAAGGGGAGTCAGAAAAGTCCATCTTTCTGGCCTATTGTAGCATAGATCTATTGCTTATAAGATGTTAGTTTCTCCTGATTGAACGAAACTTCGTCTCCTATGATACTGAAAAGTCAGTCCCGTCTCAGGTTAAGCCGTGGCAAGGAAGCAATCCTAAACTAAAGAATCGAGGGATTCGGATTAGCACGACTCAATAGACTCTACCACTACCCCTTCTTATGCTCGCGCCCGGGATCTCCCGATGGAATAGGTACCGAAGGTTGTAGAATGCCCTTAGTAGTAGCGTCATTTGCTCAGTTTGCTATATAAGATCTATTTTGCCTTGCTCTTCTGGAAAAGCCTCTTTTTCCCTTCTTGCTCTCTCCGTCCCCTTCGTGTCTTTTTCAAGCCCCGTTAAAAGATGCCTTTTTCCCATTCCTAGATGCTTTGCTTCCATTCATTCGAGGACCGCTTTCATTTAATATGGCTTATCACCAGCCAGAACATGCGTTTAGCCCAGCCCGTATTCGTTACGAAGACCATGCGTCGGCGGAATCAACCAACTAATCTGTGCTGCTGACCGGTGCTGGTCGTAAGAGTCCTACACGGAAGGTTGTGCTACTCACTTCCCGGGGTCAAGAAGGCTGTGCTGATAAAGCGGCTGATGCTTTCTTTGTTCTATTACGATATTGAGCTTGATCCGAGATCTGGCCGTAGCCATCTACAGCTCAAGGTTTAGTCTTCCCTTGCACATTCAATTCGGCGTAGGCATTATATGTATTTCTTTCTATTCATTCGGATTCACACCTACTTATTCTAACAATCATTCTGTCATGCCGGCATACATGACTTTGAGCCCTGATCAACTACTAAAACAATTAGATCGGAGCTCATTTGTATATTAAGTTAAGTGAGATCACCTTTCTAGGTCATCGGACGCAAAGCGGGACTTATTCTTTGGCAACGAGAAGGCCACTCTTGCTATTGTACGAGTCTAGTCTGGGCGTACGTGAGAGTGAAGCTGTGGAAATGTCCTTGCCGCTTTCGCTTGCCCGAGAAGAGAGAAGAGAAGAATTGACATTAAGGCGGGAGCCTATGTGCCACCAGCTACACCGCTGGAACAGCCGCACGGTAAGCTGTCGAGGATGTAGAGTCCCCTCAGCGAGTCACTGCAGTATCTGTCCGGAAACCATAAGTCGTAGGCTTCCTCTGTCTGTCTACCTTTTCGAATCCTTTCCGAGAGGTCGATGTCAGTAATCAAAAACCTTTGTTTGGGATCTTGATGGGTGATCCCATTGGGAGGTATCGAACCGTTGCTTTGAAAGCCTGATTTTCGTTTTTGTTTTGAAAGGCTCAAAAGTACACTGAGTTAGGCGAGAATTGTCTCAAGATTGACTTAGGGGAATTAGGAGTTGTTTGGAGGTAGGTACCATGGAAGAGGTAGGTTATCCCTGAAATCGGAAACTAAAGTCGCTCGTCAAGCTAAAAACAGAGGAGTTCCCTCACCACGAAAGGTGTCCCGTGGATGGACGAGTTCCTAAACTAAGTCAAGTTTCTCGCTTGTTGGGTTCCAAACCTCGCACGTATATGGGTCAGTCTCCTATCCTTGCCGCTGTTGACCTCTCTCCTGTCCAGCCACAGAGCAGTTCGCAGCAGGATCTTTCTCAGGTGATGGGTCTCTATCCTGCCTCAGTCTCCTCTCGTCTCCTTTCTTTCATTCCGCGACTGGGTACGCACTTCGCCATGAAAGATCTTGGTGATCTTCATTTCTTCTTGGGAATCGAAGCCAAACGTACATCGACTGCTCTAGTCTTGACTCAGACTAAATACACCTTGGATCTGCTTACTCGCACTCATATGCAAGACTCCAAGCCGTGTCCCACACCCCTTGCGTCTGGCTCAAAGCTCTCTGCATACGATGGTGCTCCTCTCTCTGATGCAACAGAATATCGTAGTATTGTTGGCGCCGGCCGAGAGGATTGCTGATGGGCCGACCTATACCTATAGAAGTGGATGGAAACTCCCGCCCCGGAGTCAGGAGTGAACTAAAATGACATGGGTTAAATAAGCTTGATCTCCCCTCCCCCGCTCACTAAACCCTTAGGAAGCGCTCTTTTCATCCAACTCAAAATCTCTTAAGAGAATAAGTAAGGAAATGGTGCCTTCTACCTCAGCCAATCTAGATCTCGGGTTGCACTTCTAAATAGGTACTTGGTTGGGTCAACAGAACCATCGAAGATGTGGATCTAGGCCGAGAAAGAGCCGGATCTGGCATGGGAAAGAGAAGTACAGAAGATCTGCCTGCTACTGGCAAGTCACGTAGCTGTTGTTGTTTCGGTTATTGCTGTTTCGAGGGAACCTTGCCCAGTATGGCATGTTTCTCAGTGAAAACTTTGGGTTGATGCTTTCACGAAGTCAAACGAAGTGAAAGGCTATGTTGCCGGTCACAAGGAACCTTGTATAAGTATGTCCACTGTGGAGATTACTGACCGTTAGCGACAGTAGTTTCTTGGAGAGTGTGAGTAGTGGCCGTGCTTGCTCGAGAGTAGCGAATGGTCCGAGAGCGTCTACATAGTTCCAAGGTGTAGTGATTATTGTCCAACCTTTTTGGATCTAGATAAAGGAGATCTTTGTGTTAGAGAGAATATATGGCATGTAGATCTTTCTTTCTATATGCAATTCGGAGATGACTACGAAAAATGTCGTAAGAGAAAGAAGGTTCTACCGCTTAGGCAAGTAGGTCTTCGGAGCCCACTGCTCGGATGCCGATCCCGGCTCTTTGTCTTTCTATTAGCATCTAGTGCATCTTCGAATTGGATGCTTTGTCGAGTATTCGGGGCCCTGGTCAAATAACACGGATCACTAAGAGCCCTGAAGACCTGCTTTGAATTCCATTTCCCTGTGATTTCTCTTTTCACAAGAAAAGGCAGATTGAGTGGTTTAATACGGATAGGAAGAGATCGAAGTCTTTCCAGATCCCGGTCTTGAGACCTTCCTTCTGTCTCGAATGCTTGACTTATTGCTTTATCTTCACTCTGTAGTTAGTTAGAGTGGAATTCTATCTTTATATATGATATATCGAATGGATTGGTTGCTTCTTTTATTTGTTTATATAGTGATCGAGTTAGAAGCCTAACTCAGAATGAGTGTCTTATACTTGAATTGGAGTGATCAAATGATCTTTTCGTGATCTCTAGATTAGGATCGTGTTCCGTGTCCCGATACTGGATCGATGTAGATCATATGCGTTCAAGGCCCCTTTCGTCTAGAAGGTATAGACTTCACTTCATTTCGTGATGAAATGTGAGAGTGAAAACACAGGTTCAACTCCTGTAAGGGGCGGGAAACCAACAAAGAAGAGAGAATTCTCGCAAGAATGCTCTCTTTCAGTCGAGAACATAGTAGCTCTGTTCGGGCGGCCAGGTTCCTTAGCCTAGTGCGAGCCACGGCCTTATACTTAAGGCGGCTCCGTGACGGACGGCAAGCTTCGACGGCGAAGAGTTCTCGACTGGTAGAGACGATAGCAACGAGATCCCTTTTCTGAAAGACATTTTAGATGATTTGACCCAAAACGGGGTCCAAAGTGAAACAGCTAAGGATACGGATTTTGTGCGCGGAAGGAGATAGATAGGCACGCGGAGACAGCATGGGCCACTTGAGCCATTAAGTCAGCTTGCTCAGTAGCACCAAGGGCATAGTGAAAGTCCACAGCAGAAAGAAAGGTTGCCCTGATATCCGCTTTTCAAGAACAAGAGAAAGAAGCGAAGTTTAGATCCTGTGAAAGGTGTGAAGAAGGGACCGATCTTAGTTAGCACTTCAGTCTTCAGTCTACTCATCGAAGGGTTTCCTTTCAATCGACCGAACCTACCAATAACTATAAGCCTATGTTCACAAGCCGAAACCTTTGCTTGAACGTGATCTCTCTTTCGCACCTTCTCCTACTATGACTATTAGAGTAGAGATTAGAGTAAGGGTCATGCCTCAACTGATCGAAGGGAACCCGCGTCCCGGGCATTAGGACCATATCTAAATCAGGCACGCAACTTTTCCACCCCTATATCTTTCATATTCCACCAGTCTAGAAGTCATGGTAGAAACAAAAATGAACAACTTATTTTCCGTTCTGACTAACCTTTGGGCCGATGAATACAGGGAAACGCATTCTCGGGAGGAGCTAGACCGGATAAGGGCATTGATTGCCTCCGGACACTACAGCTTCAAACCGATGTATCGGTATTATGTTCCAAAGAGTGGGGGGCGCCTGAGACCGATCACTCAACCCGATCCCTCCGACCTCTTGGTCCTGCACAGCCTCCACCTCTTCCTCACCTCCGAGATGGATCGTCGATTTTCGAACTCCTCCCACGGCTTTCGACCCCTTCGAGGACCACAACTGCTGTCCCTTTGTTCGGTTCGGACTCAATCTCTACCTCTACACAATTTGAGAACGGTGGTAGCTCAAGCAGGAGGTTTCTGGGAAGCTTAGAGAATCTCCATCTGGGCAGGCGTTTCATTGCCTATTATGTATGCGTCGTGTCCGGTCCGGTGATCAAATCTTATTCCTTATTAGATTAGACAGGGGAGAAAGAAAAACGAGTTGTATGACTGAAATTATGCGTTTTATGGCCCTTTCCCGGCCCTCGATAGGCCCACTAGTGGGTGGTTTTGAAGCGCATGCCTCTGGGAACAATCTAGTTTACCTGCTCGCCTACTACGGTTAAGGGAAATGTTTCTGTCGAAAGGCAAACAATGTGGGTAGTACGATTCTTCCTCTTTATGTTAGGCTGGCCTATAGCCCTTATTTTGAAGGAATTCTGGACTATTTAGGTATCTTCCCCGTCTCTGGTTGAATGGATCATGAATAGTACGACACTGACTCAACTCAAAGTCAGATGCTGATATCCGGGAGAAGTATCCTCTGAAAGCACCTCCTGCAGGACTGGATTCTCGTTATGAACCGAAGACCAAATCCCTTGTTTCTAGGATCTAACAATCGAACCGGCATAGCTTGAGAGAATGTAGGCTTCTCCTCATCAATAGGTACCGAAAGAGTGGATTTCGGAATAGGATCTGCGACATTCAACAACTAATTACATAGATAATATATATACTCAAACCAACTACTTCTACTAGGTAAGAACGTTGAGTTGAGCTCCTATGCGTGGATATGCGACATGTCCCAATCTTACTGTTATCTCATAAATGGGTCCCTGGTGATAGAGTGAATATCGAATCATCAAGAACTCGGAGAGCATCTCTCCCAAACCCTAGTAGAGGGGACACAACCGACATGTGAGCAACCTACTCTCTATACAAGCAACCTCCCAAGCAGAAGAAAGCCAAGGCTAAGAAACCGAAGGGTAATAACATTCTATGGTCGGAGGTTTACTTAAACTCCCCAGAGGCATACATTGACCGGCATTGTGGGTCCCTAGACGGTTAGGTGCGACTACACCTTTCGCTTTGAGCTCAGTACGCGCATTGAGTCAACAGATTCTTTGATCATCGATTGATTTACATGCTCTCAAATTCTCTCTGTGTTCGGCGCATGGTATTCCCTTTCATATCATAAAAGGAAAAGGGAGCCTAAACTAAAGGAATGGTTGAGAAGGAGCTGCGGATAAAGAGCTGCTCTAAGCCTGCCATAATCAATAGCATGAAGCCACGTACGACGGGTGATTAGCGGATATTGGCTAGGTTTTTTGTGTTGTGAAGGAAGCAGCGCAATAACGATTACTGAGCAACCGGCATGGCTTCCTGCCCAAGGTGTTCTGGTCCGACGAAACATCTCCAAGGTGAGATTGTCCAACCCCAGCGATTCTTTACTTATCCATTCTATGGCCTCTAATCAGCACGAGAACAGGAGTTTGAAGTGCCTCACTGGTAGAGAGAAGGATTCGTTGTCAAATAATAAGGATCAGGCAGAGTCGCAAAGGCTTGTTTCATATTCTAAGGAGAAAAGCTGGCAGCCAATAATGCTGGATCCGGCCTTCTTTAGCCCGAACCCGACTTCTACTACGAATCTTCTTATCCATACTCATCGAAATGCACCACCAACGAAGCCAAGTTTTTCCTGTTCTTCCTATACCCTTCCCTTGGTACTTT
>JAPYKT020000039.1:32500-67987 GCA_028749325.2 Caryopteris x clandonensis
CCCTAAAACGCCCATTCCCCTAGAGTTCCGAAGTGATCCTCATTCTCACTGCAGCCTTCTTAAGCCGAAATAAAGCAGGGCCTCATTTGTTGGTAGTACGAAAGGGGAGCAGAATCGTATCTGGCAGTGGTTCTTCGGATCGATCACAGATTCTTGTCCCCGTCCTTTGGCTTACACTCCAGTTGACCTCTCTTGTTTCCATCCCCCCGTGAGAAGGTAGAGAGCAAAACCAACCCAGCAAACCACTATGCCCCTATTAGTAAAGCATGTACTTCTTGCAAGGCTTGCTGAGCTTCTTTATGTGACAGACATCGCAAAAAAAGTAGTCCGTTGAACGATCGCCGATCGAGGACTTAAAGTATACTCTTTTTTAACCCTGATGGGTTTCACAGTCGACCATTTGATAGCCCTGTTCCTAAATAAAATATACAGAATAGGGCTTCGATGAGCCCTAGATGTAAAGGGTTCAAGAAGCCTTCTAAGCAATTATAAGAGCGCGGAATTAGACCTCCCTCAAATAGATGAATCTGGGATTGATTGTGGAACCGAGCATATAGAACCCGGGGCGGGCAGTAAGATACGCTAGGCGGAGTAGTCGCTCTGAAGCAGGTTTTCTTCGACTGGATCCATGCATGTATGAACCCCAACACTATACCGAAGGTCTAGTCTAGACCCGGATTTTGTTGGGTTAGCTTTTTGGTAGGAAAGGCGATCACAGGAAGAAATGCCCTACCAATGAATAGATTAGTCTACTAACGTCAACAATCTCTTTCTTCATATACGATACCGTCCGCTTTTATATCCGAAAGTATAGATATGATAGAAAAAAGAAAGATAGATATTCCCATGGTAAGAATAGGACAGTTGCACTAAGGAAGAGAGCTAGGGATTTGATAAAGGTGATAGGACAGGGTTCCAAACCTGGGTCCGCTGTGCCTTATAGTTTTTCTATAATCAAACTTCTTGCTAATGCAATTTGGGATTCTCATTTTGGTCAACCAGCTGTAGAAGCCTTTACTCGAGGAATTGGTGCTCAATAGAACTGATGCACTCCATTTATGAACTTGAGCGAGTGAAGACTGAGACTGATGTCTCATCGGGTTCAGATGGGGATGGGAATGCGGATTTGGATAAGTAAGAGATTTTTTCCAAACCTAGAAAGCCCTAGAGCTAGAGTTTGTTAAGAAAGTCGCTTTGATTGAAGATAGGCACCCTTTACCTATGGGAAGTTTAAAGCGATAGCAAAGGTCGTAGGGGATCTCTTTCTACGTCTATTAATGCGAATTCGGATGCTTTTGAAACATGGTTTGGCCTTTGTTTGTGGCTCTCGTAAATCAGGTGCTTCAGCTTCATCCGTGGGATTTGGAGAAGCCTTCTAAGCTCGTCTGCTTGGTTCGGTGGGAGATCCGTGAAATAAGGGCAGAGGGAGACCTCTGGAGGAGCTCTTTCCTAAGTTTGTCTACGATCTCTCTTGTCTGGTTCCGCTTACTCAGGATGGAATTCGATTGGCTAATCTTCTATGCAATAATCACACGAACTGGTAGCACCTAGCAAGGGTGTCCAAGTCTCCTTGGAATGAGGAATTCTATCATATTAATAGAAAAGAAGAGAATCAGGCTTCGCGGACTTAGAAGAGGGAGTTCCCGCACGATAACTTAAGTACTCTCTGTTCTCTACTAGTACACTACACATGGAAAGAGTTAGGCTTAGTCTCTTTGCTATGAGCTATAGCTTATACTCTCCGTTTTCGCTCAGGTAGCATAGCTCATTCACTCACTCTAGTTTAAGAAGTGAACCCGCTCGGGCCAGGCGTATCGAGCCTTTCGACCTTCTCTACTGGTATTTGCCTAAGTGGGTTGCGAAATTGCTTGAATGTTCCGTGTGTGTAGCATCAATGCAACCTTCCTCCCGAAAGAAGAGAATGGCTGGTCACCCGTTTTGGAATATCCACTAAATGCCTAAAGCCAAGAAGACGACTTTTTTATACCCCTCAGTACGTACTATAGCGAGTAAGATAGGCAGTTCCGCCTTAAGTTGCATATACTTTCAAGTAGAAATAGGCATATCATAGGGCATCCCGGGAGAACCCAGTCAAAAGATGCACTAGGTGGCGGGAAGATCCTGGGAGGAAAGCAAGATCTATAACCATAGATCTTCATTCACTGTATCGGGATTTTAGGCCTCTTGAGCAACACCCATTGAGGTCGCTAAACGGCCTTTTCTATATATAAACCTTGATTTCTCCCTGCCCAGCCGGGCTACTTTCACTTTGACTTGCCTAGGACCGTTAGGTTCCTTATAGTGGGTATAGTAGTTCCGCCGATTATTCTGGTTCAACTGGTTTGACTGAACCCCGGTACTCATATCTTGGTAGATGATCTGCCTGCTACTGGCAAGTCACGTAGCTGTTGTTGTTTCGGTTATTGCTGTTTCGAGGGAACCTTGCCCAGTACGGCATGTTTCTCAGTGAAAACTTTGGGTTGATGCTTTCACGAAGTCAAACGAAGTGAAAGGCTATGTTGCCGGTCACAAGGAACCTTGTATAAGTATGTCCACTGTGGAGATTACTGACCGTTAGCGACAGTAGTTTCTTGGAGAGTGTGAGTAGTGGCCGTGCTTGCTCGAGAGTAGCGAATGGTCCGAGAGCGTCTACATAGTTCCAAGGTGTAGTGATTATTGTCCAACCTTTTTGGATCTAGATAAAGGAGATCTTTGTGTTAGAGAGAATATATGGCATGTAGATCTTTCTTTCTATATGCAATTCGGAGATGACTACGAAAAATGTCGTAAGAGAAAGAAGGTTCTACCGCTTAGGCAAGTAGGTCTTCGGAGCCCACTGCTCGGATGCCGATCCCGGCTCTTTGTCTTTCTATTAGCATCTAGTGCATCTTCGAATTGGATGCTTTGTCGAGTATTCGGGGCCCTGGTCAAATAACACGGATCACTAAGAGCCCTGAAGACCTGCTTTGAATTCCATTTCCCTGTGATTTCTCTTTTCACAAGAAAAGGCAGATTGAGTGGTTTAATACGGATAGGAAGAGATCGAAGTCTTTCCAGATCCCGGTCTTGAGACCTTCCTTCTGTCTCGAATGCTTGACTTATTGCTTTATCTTCACTCTGTAGTTAGTTAGAGTGGAATTCTATCTTTATATATGATATATCGAATGGATTGGTTGCTTCTTTTATTTGTTTATATAGTGATCGAGTTAGAAGCCTAACTCAGAATGAGTGTCTTATACTTGAATTGGAGTGATCAAATGATCTTTTCGTGATCTCTAGATTAGGATCGTGTTCCGTGTCCCGATACTGGATCGATGTAGATCATATGCGTTCAAGGCCCCTTTCGTCTAGAAGGTATAGACTTCACTTCATTTCGTGATGAAATGTGAGAGTGAAAACACAGGTTCAACTCCTGTAAGGGGCGGGAAACCAACAAAGAAGAGAGAATTCTCGCAAGAATGCTCTCTTTCAGTCGAGAACATAGTAGCTCTGTTCGGGCGGCCAGGTTCCTTAGCCTAGTGCGAGCCACGGCCTTATACTTAAGGCGGCTCCGTGACGGACGGCAAGCTTCGACGGCGAAGAGTTCTCGACTGGTAGAGACGATAGCAACGAGATCCCTTTTCTGAAAGACATTTTAGATGATTTGACCCAAAACGGGGTCCAAAGTGAAACAGCTAAGGATACGGATTTTGTGCGCGGAAGGAGATAGATAGGCACGCGGAGACAGCATGGGCCACTTGAGCCATTAAGTCAGCTTGCTCAGTAGCACCAAGGGCATAGTGAAAGTCCACAGCAGAAAGAAAGGTTGCCCTGATATCCGCTTTTCAAGAACAAGAGAAAGAAGCGAAGTTTAGATCCTGTGAAAGGTGTGAAGAAGGGACCGATCTTAGTTAGCACTTCAGTCTTCAGTCTACTCATCGAAGGGTTTCCTTTCAATCGACCGAACCTACCAATAACTATAAGCCTATGTTCACAAGCCGAAACCTTTGCTTGAACGTGATCTCTCTTTCGCACCTTCTCCTACTATGACTATTAGAGTAGAGATTAGAGTAAGGGTCATGCCTCAACTGATCGAAGGGAACCCGCGTCCCGGGCATTAGGACCATATCTAAATCAGGCACGCAACTTTTCCACCCCTATATCTTTCATATTCCACCAGTCTAGAAGTCATGGTAGAAACAAAAATGAACAACTTACTTTCCGTTCTGACTAACCTTTGGGCCGATGAATACAGGGAAACGCATTCTCGGGAGGAGCTAGACCGGATAAGGGCATTGATTGCCTCCGGACACTACAGCTTCAAACCGATGTATCGGTATTATGTTCCAAAGAGTGGGGGGCGCCTGAGACCGATCACTCAACCCGATCCCTCCGACCTCTTGGTCCTGCACAGCCTCCACCTCTTCCTCACCTCCGAGATGGATCGTCGATTTTCGAACTCCTCCCACGGCTTTCGACCCCTTCGAGGACCACAACTGCTGTCCCTTTGTTCGGTTCGGACTCAATCTCTACCTCTACACAATTTGAGAACGGTGGTAGCTCAAGCAGGAGGTTTCTGGGAAGCTTAGAGAATCTCCATCTGGGCAGGCGTTTCATTGCCTATTATGTATGCGTCGTGTCCGGTCCGGTGATCAAATCTTATTCCTTATTAGATTAGACAGGGGAGAAAGAAAAACGAGTTGTATGACTGAAATTATGCGTTTTATGGCCCTTTCCCGGCCCTCGATAGGCCCACTAGTGGGTGGTTTTGAAGCGCATGCCTCTGGGAACAATCTAGTTTACCTGCTCGCCTACTACGGTTAAGGGAAATGTTTCTGTCGAAAGGCAAACAATGTGGGTAGTACGATTCTTCCTCTTTATGTTAGGCTGGCCTATAGCCCTTATTTTGAAGGAATTCTGGACTATTTAGGTATCTTCCCCGTCTCTGGTTGAATGGATCATGAATAGTACGACACTGACTCAACTCAAAGTCAGATGCTGATCCGGGAGAAGTATCCTCTGAAAGCACCTCCTGCAGGACTGGATTCTCGTTATGAACCGAAGACCAAATCCCTTGTTTCTAGGATCTAACAATCGAACCGGCATAGCTTGAGAGAATGTAGGCTTCTCCTCATCAATAGGTACCGAAAGAGTGGATTTCGGAATAGGATCTGCGACATTCAACAACTAATTACATAGATAATATATATACTCAAACCAACTACTTCTACTAGGTAAGAACGTTGAGTTGAGCTCCTATGCGTGGATATGCGACATGTCCCAATCTTACTGTTATCTCATAAATGGGTCCCTGGTGATAGAGTGAATATCGAATCATCAAGAACTCGGAGAGCATCTCTCCCAAACCCTAGTAGAGGGGACACAACCGACATGTGAGCAACCTACTCTCTATACAAGCAACCTCCCAAGCAGAAGAAAGCCAAGGCTAAGAAACCGAAGGGTAATAACATTCTATGGTCGGAGGTTTACTTAAACTCCCCAGAGGCATACATTGACCGGCATTGTGGGTCCCTAGACGGTTAGGTGCGACTACACCTTTCGCTTTGAGCTCAGTACGCGCATTGAGTCAACAGATTCTTTGATCATCGATTGATTTACATGCTCTCAAATTCTCTCTGTGTTCGGCGCATGGTATTCCCTTTCATATCATAAAAGGAAAAGGGAGCCTAAACTAAAGGAATGGTTGAGAAGGAGCTGCGGATAAAATGCTGCTCTAAGCCTGCCATAATCAATAGCATGAAGCCACGTACGACGGGTGATTAGCGGATATTGGCTAGGTTTTTTGTGTTGTGAAAGAAGCAGCGCAATAACGATTACTGAGCAACCGGCATGGCTTCCTGCCCAAGGTGTTCTGGTCCGACGAAACATCTCCAAGGTGAGATTGTCCAACCCCAGCGATTCTTTACTTATCCATTCTATGGCCTCTAATCAGCACGAGAACAGGAGTTTGAAGTGCCTCACTGGTAGAGAGAAGGATTCGTTGTCAAATAATAAGGATCAGGCAGAGTCGCAAAGGCTTGTTTCATATTCTAAGGAGAAAAGCTGGCAGCCAATAATGCTGGATCCGGCCTTCTTTAGCCCGAACCCGACTTCTACTACGAATCTTCTTATCCATACAAATCGAAATGCACCACCAACGAAGCCAAGTTTTTCCTGTTCTTCCTATACCCTTCCCTTGGTACTTTAATACAGTGCGGCTGTGATCGCACCCGGGGGGACATTTCTTCTTTCTCTTTTGCATAATCCATCATATCATTAGTTAAAGCGAATCTGGGCGTAGACGACGCGGGACCCTTTTCGAGGTCCTACTAAGACTTATTCTCTAACCAACCCTAACTATTATATGGCAGTAATCGAATTCTATCCTTGAGAGCTTTTGCTTGTGCTGAGTAAGTCGAATAGGGGTCCCGGCTGCTCTGCTCCCGTAAGTGTAAAGCTATCCCCATCCCACTATTAAACTAAGGCCTCTCTCTTCTTCTTGAAGGCTCCACAGATTGGCCTAGTTGGGTGGTCAATCAGAGATCACCAAGAAGCCATACTGATTTAAGAAAACGACCTTTACTTAAATCTTATACTTAGGGGCTTAGGCAAGTGGGTGAGTGGCATGGTAGAAAATTCTTATAAAATAGAAAAAATGTCTCATCTACTTGAAATGTAAAACCATGACTAATAATTATAATAGGGAACAAAATATTAAAATTTCATACAGCTTCATGATGTATAAATAAGACTTTCAAACTTGTTTCCTTAAAGTACCTCAAAGTTGAAAGGAAGGAAGAAGTATCTTGAATGAATGATGGCGGCTCCCTGGAGAATCTAGACCCTAAATTTTTTTTTTATGACTATTAATCTGTAATTAAAAAAAAATCCATTCTATATATATATATATTCAGGCTTAGTCATCCTATTGGGCACCGGACCATAGTTTATGGACTTCAAAATTTATGAATATTTTTATTAAGCCCATTTAACTTAAGAAAATGTGACAACAACAAATTCCAACTGAATTACCTTAAGCACATAATAATTCAATTAATTCCATATACTTTTCATTCATATCATAGAAGCATAATTAATCATTCTTAAACAATTAAATCACATAGGCTTGCATTGGAATAAAATAAATCATTCCACATAATATGATTACGCATATTCAGGTTACTACATTAATTGAGTAATTTATATTTTTTGATGATTATTATTGTATGTTAATTGGAATATTTCTCAATATATGCACTCTTTGATAATCTAATATATAAAAATTTTGATTTTTGTTTTTGTTCGACAAAAAAAATAATATAATATATGAAGAATATTTTGATTGTAATCCATTTTATCTTATATATACATATATATATATATAAGTATCAGCTAAAATAGCATTTTAAATTTGTATATGCTTTTTTGTGTTTTTATTATATAATATATAAAAAAGACATGTACCAATATATATATATATATATATATATATATATAAAGAGAATTGTCAAGTTAAAATAGATTTCTAAATTTGTATATGTTTTTTCTTTTTTTTTTAAACAATATATAATATTCTTTAAACTATTAAATACTATTATTGTTATTAGTAAATAACTAATTCATCCATAATGATTTGATTTGTATAGATGTATGCCTAAATCTATATGTATTTTGTATGAAGACTTATATGGAAGACAATACGATCAGAACATGGAAGTGTAAACAAAGAGCTTGAGATTGAGTTATGACATAGGGATCATTATTTACAAATAAAAACTCATGATTATTAATATTCATTAAGTTACATTAATTTAAATCTTAGATGATCATTTTAATAAGGCCACTATAAGACAACTGTACATACTGAATTTGAATTGAATTAGAGTAATTTGTTAGTTAATTCCAACAATGTTTTACTTGGGCTGGGCGTGTCATAAAAAAGACATGTATTACATGAATAAGCTCAAACTTCACAACACATTTTGGGTATTCCTTAAACTATTGTTAGTGATAAGATAATCTTGATATCATAATTTTTAGATTATTATGAATTGATTTAGTAAAGATCTAAATAAATCAAGATCATTATATATAATTTGTACTAAAATACTAATTAATTTACAAAGGCTTATTAATTGAGTGAGTCTTCAAATATTTACAAACCCTTATTAATTGATTGATTTTTTTTCTACTTTTATAATGGTATGTAAAATATTTTATATATTTTATCATCTTTCTCAACAAAGGTTGGCAAATAACAAATCTAATGGTTCACCATAAGATAGCAATGAAAAAGTCTATTGAAAAATGAAACACACTATATGAAGTAGAAATGCCAGAAAGACTAGATATACAACGTGTGTGCACGTGGAGATCTTTGAACTATGTAGAAAGATACTTTTGTTGATGAACTATTTATTTGACTAGAAGTTGACTAAAACAAACAAAATTTATCTATATTTTGAGAGAAGAAATTATAAACAATTTTGAAATTATTTGTTTTTAAAATTATAAAAAAAATAACTAAAATAAAAATATGATAAGAACATGATAGGATTTCCATATGATCTAAATATAATAAGAAAAAACTAATAATTTTAAAAGCGAAAGCATAAGTAAATTCATAATTGATTTGACTTGTATGAAAGTATGTCTAAATATGTAGTTGTTTTGTATGAAGACTCATATGGATTTTTATATGATGAGAATGAATGATTTGTATTAAGCTTTGATTACATATATATTTTTGGTAAATTCATAAGTGACTTAATTTGTATGAAAGTATGCCTAAATAAATATTTGTTTTATATGAAGACTAGTATGGTCTTTCATACGATTAAAATGATTTGATTTATATAATTGTGTGTCTCATATCATCTTTCGAAGTTATAGAGCCTAGCACTGAACCCAACTTAGAGTAATAAGTTTTCTAATTTTCAATTTGATCTCTAAACAAATTGAAAATTCCATATGATGTTTACACATAAAATCATAATTATTAATAATCATAAATGACAAATATAAACATTTAATTTAACTTGGTTTTACCCAATTTATTTGATATTTTCAACAACCATCTACTTAATGCTGTGAATATTATCAGAAAAATGTGTATAACTTGAATAAACACAAACTTTACAAATCACCTTTAGATATTCTTTAAACAATCTGAACAGATAATCTTGATATATATATATACATATATATATATTCATCATACATAATTTTTAGATAATTATTAATTGATTTAGTAAAGATCTATATAAATCAAGATAATGATATGTAGTTCATACTAAAACATTAATTTATTTACTTTATCCATTTTTTTGAATTATATGGAATGTTATATAATTCACAAAATATATCATCTTCATCTATGTCCTAGTAATATGGCTCTATATAAAGAAGATTAAAATAATAAAGATTTATGAATCTTATTAATTGATTGAGCTTTTTTCTATATTTATTATGGTATGTCAAAAATTTCAAATAATTTATTGTCTCTTCAATATATAAAAATTTATCATCATTCATAAATTTTGGATATATATTAATTAATTGAGTAATATTTATTTTGTGATGAGTATTATTGTATTGTAATTTGTAATATTTCTCAATATATGCTCTCTTTAATAATCTAATATATAAAAGAAAAATTATTTGTTTTTGTTCAATAAACAAAATAATCTAATATATGAAGAATATTTTGATTCCAATTATTTTATCTTATATATATATATATAAGTATCCGTTAAAATAGCTTTTAAAATTTTTATATGTTTTTGTATTATATAATAAATAAAAAATACATGTATGATTATATATATATATATATATGTATAAAGAGAAGTGTCAAGTTAAAATAGATTTCTAAATTTTGATATGCTATAAACAATATATAATATCCTTTTAATTATAAAACAATATTATTATTATTAGTAAATAAGTAATTCATCCATAATGTATTGATTTGTATAGATGTATGCCTAAATCTATATTTTTTTGTATGAAGGCTCGTATGGAAGACCATACGATCAGTACATGGAAGTATAAATAAAGAGATTGGGATTGAGTTATGACGTTGGGATCATTATTTACAAATAATAACTCTAGATTATTAATATTCATTAAGTTATATTAATTTCAATCTTAGATGATTATTTTAATTAGGCCAGCATAAGACAACTATACATATTGAATTTGAATTTAATCAGAGTAATTTGTCAGATAATTCCAGCAATGTTTTCTTGGGCTAGGCATGTCATGAAAAAAATATGCATTACGTGAATAAGCTCAAACTTTACATCACATTTTGGGTATTCCTTAAACAATTGTTAGTGATAAGATAATCTTTATATATATATATATATATATATATATTCGTTATAAATAATTTTTAGATTATTATTAATTGATTTAGTAAAGATCTAGATAAATCAAGATCATTATATAACATTAATTAATTTACGAAGGCTTATTAATTGAGTGAGTCACAAACACTTACTAATTGATTGATTTCTTTTTTTTATTTTTATAATGGTATATCAGATATTTTATATATTTTGTCATCTTCGTCATCAAAGGTTACCAAATAACAAATCTATTGGTTCACCATAAGATAGCAACGAAAAAGTCTATTGAAAAATGAAACATACTATATGAAGTAGAAATGCCCGAAATACTTGACATTCAACGCATATGCAAGTGGAGATCTTTTAGCTGTGTGAAAGATACTCTTGTTGATGAACTATTTATTTGACTATAAGTTGACTGAAGCAAACAAAATTTGTATGTATTTTGAGAGAAGAAGATACGAAGTATTTTAAAATTATTTGTATTTAAAAATTATTTAAAAATAACTAAAATCAAAATATGATAATAACATGATATGGATTTCCATACGATCAAAATATAATACGGAAAATCTAAAAATTTTAGAAGCAAAAGCATATGTAAATGCATAATTGATTTGACTTTTATGAAAGTATGTCTAAATATGTATTTGTTTTGTATGAAGACTCGTATGGCTTTTTATACGATAAGAATGATTAATCTGTATGAAGCTTTGGTTAAATATATATTTTTTGTAAATTCATAATTGATTTGATTTGTATGAAAGTATGCCTAAATAAATATTTGTTTCTTTCATACGATTATAATGATTTGATTTGTATGAATGTGTGTCTAAATATATATTTATTTTGTATGAAGTTTTATACCATCTGTCGAAGTTATAGAGCCTGGGGCTGAACCCAACTTATAGTAATAAGTTTGCTATTTTTCAATTTGATCTCTAAACAATTTGAAAATTCCATACGGTATTTACACATAAAATCATGATTATTAATAATCATTAAGTTTCATTAAGTTAACTCTTAAGAGATATTTTAATTAGACTATCATAAAAGACAACTGTATACATTTAATTTGACTTGGTTTTACCCAATTTATTTGATAATTTCAACAACCATCTACTTAATACAATGCATGTTATCAAAAAAATGTGTATAAATTGAATAACTCAAACTTTACTATCACCTTTTGGATATTCTTTGAAAAATCTAACAAGATAATCTTGACATATATATATTCATCATACATAATTTCTTGATAATTATTAATTGGTTTAGTAAAGATCAAAATAAATCAAGATTGTGATATGTAATTCATACTAAAATATATGGAATGTTATGTATTTCACAAATATATCGTCTTCATCTATGAGCTAGTAATATGACTATATATAAAGAATATTAAACATAATAGAGATTTACGAAAATTATTTATTGATTGAGTTTTTTTCTAATTTTATTATGGTATATCAAAAAATTTCTATAATTTATCATCTTTTGAATATATAAAAAAAATATCATCATTCATAAATTTTTATATATATTAATTAATTGAGTAATTTTTATTTTGTGGTGATTATTATTGTATGTTAATTCGGAATAATTCTCAATATATGCACTCTTTAATAATCTAATATATAAAAATTTTGTTATTTGTTATTTTAATTAGGCTAATTTTGTTATTTTAATTAGGCTAGCATAAGACAACTATACATATTGAATTTGAATTAAATTAGAATAATTTGTTAGATAAATCCAATAATGTTTTACTTGAGGTAGGCGTGTTATAAAAAAAATATGTATTATGTGAATATGCTCAAGCTTTACATCACATTTTGGGTATTCCTTAAACAATTGTTAGTGATAAGATAATCTTGACATATATAAATATATATTCATTATACATAATGTTTAGATTATTATTAATTGATTTAGTAAAGATCTAAATAAATTAAGATCATTATATATCATTTGTACTAAAACATTAATTAATTTATGAAGGCTTATTAATAAAGTGAGTTTTTAAATATTTACAAACACTTAATAATTGATTGATTTTTTTCTCTTTTTATAATGGTATGTCAAATATTTTATATATTTTATCATCTTCGTCAACAAAGGTTAGTAAATAAAAAAATCTAATGGTACACCATAAGATAGCAACGGAAAAGTCTATTGAAAAATGAAACGTACTATATGAAGTAGAAATGTCTGACAGACTAGACATATAACTCATATGCAAGGGGAGATATTTGACCTGTGTGGAAAGATACTCTTGTTGAAGAACTATTTATTTGACTAGAAGTCGACTGAAGCAAACAAAATTTGTCTATATTTTGGGAGGAGAAATTATGAAGAATTTTGAAATTATTTGAATATTAAAATTATTAAGCAAAATATGATAAGAACATGATATGGATTTCCATACGATCAAAATATAATTTGGAAAAACTAAAAATTTTAAAACCGAAAGGCATTGTAAATTCATAATTGATTTGAATTGTTTGAAAGCAAGTCTAAATATGTTTTTGTTTTGTATGAAGACTCATATGGTTTTTCATAGGATAAGAATGATTGATTTGTATGAAGGTTTGGTTAAATATATAATTTTTGTAAATTCATAATTGATTTGATTTGTATGAAAGTATGATTAAATAAATATGTGTTTTATATGAAGACTTGTATGGTCTTTCATAAGATTAGAATGATTTGATTTGTATGAATGGGTGTCTAAATATATATTTGTTTTGTAGGAAGTCTCATATCGTCTTTCGAAGTCATAGATCCTAGGACTGAACCCAACATATAGTAATAAGTTTCATATTTTTCGATTTAATCTCTAAACAAATTGAAAATACCATACATTAAATTCAATCTTAAGAATATTTTAATTAGATTATCATAAAAGACAATTGTACACATTTAATTTGACTTGGTTTTACCAAATTTATTTGATAATTTCAACAACCATCTACTTAATGCTATGCATTTTATCAGAAAAATGTGTATAACTTGAATAAACTCAAACTTTACTATCATCTTTATGATATTCTTTAAATACTCTGAAGATATATTCTTGATATATATATATATATATATATATATATTCATCATACATAATTTTTTTAGATAATTATTAATTGATTTAGTAAAGATCTAAATAAATTATGATTATGAGATGTAATACATACTAAAACCATTAATGTATTTACCTTATCCTTTTTTTTAATTATATGGAATGTTATATCTTTCACAAATTTGTTACTTGTTTTTGCTCAATAAAAAATTAATCTAATATATGAAGAATATTTTAATTGCAATCTATTTTATATTATATATATATAAGTATCAATTAAAATAGCTTTTTAAATTTGTATATGCTGTTTTTGTTTTTTTATTATATAATATATAAGAAAGACACATACCAATATAAATATATATATATATATATATATATATAAAGAGAAGTGTCAAGTCAAAATAGATTTCTAAATTTGGATATGCTTTTTCTTTTCTTTAAACAATATATAATATTCTATTAATTATTAAACAATATTATTATTATTAGTAAATAACTAATTCATCCATAATGATTTTATTTCTATAGATGTATGCCTAAATCTTTATTTGTTTTGTATGAAGACTCGTATGGAACACTATATGATCAGAACATGGAAGTGTAAATAAAGAGCTTGAGATTGAGTTATGACATAGAGATCATTATTTACAAATAAAAATTCATGATTATTAATATTCATTAAGCTACATTAATTTCAATCTTAGATGATCATTTTAATAAGGCCAGCATAAGACAACTATACATATTGAATTTGAAATGAATTAGAACATTTTGTTAGATATTTCCAACAGTATTTTACTTGGGCTAGGCCCGTTATAAAAAAATATGTATTACGTGAATAAGCTCAAACTTTACATCACATTTTGGGTATTTCTTAAACAATTGTTAGTGATAAATTAATATATATATATTCATTATACATAATTTTTCTATTATTATTAATTGCTTTAGTAAAGTTTTAAATAAATCAAGATCATTTTATATAATTTGTACTTAAAAATGAATTAATTTACGAAGGTTTATTAATTCAGTGAGTTTTTAAATACTTACAAACACTTATTAATTGATTGAGTTTATTTCTATTTTTACAATGGTATGTAAAATATTTTATATATTTTATCATCTTCATCAACAAAGGTTAGCAAATAAAAAATCTAATGGTTCACCATAAGATAGCAACGAAAAATTCTATTGAAAAAGTCTATTGTAAAATGCCTGAAAGACTAGACATACAACGCATATGCAAGTGGAGAGCTTTGAGCTATGTTGAAAGATACTCTTGTTGTTGAACTATTTATTTGACTAGAAGTCGACTCAAGCAAACAAAATTTGTATGTATTTTGGGAGAAGATATTATGAAGAATTTTGAAATTATTAAAAAATAACTAAAATAAAAATATGATAAGAACATGATATGGATTTCCATACGATCAAAATAAATTTTGGAAAACTTAATAATTTTAAAAGCAAAAGCATATGTAAATTCATAATTGATTTGACTTGTATGAAAGTATGTCTAAATATGTATTTATTTTGTATGAAGACTCATATGGTTTTTTATACGATAAGAATGATTGATTTGTATGAAGCTTTGGTTGATTATATATTTTTTATAAATTCATAATTGATTTAATTTGTATGAAAGTATTTCTAAATAAATATTTGTTTTATATGAAGACTTGTATGGACTTTCATACGATTAGAATGATTTGATTTGTATGAATATGTGTCTAAATATAAATTATTTTGAAAGAAGTCCCATACCGTTTTTCAAAGTTAAAGAGCCTAGGACTGAACACAACTTATAGTTATAAGTTTTGTATTTTTCAATTTCATCTCTAAACAAATTGAAAATTCCATACGATATTTACATATAAAATCATGATTATTAAAAATCATTAAGTTTCATTAAGTTAAATCTTAAGAGATATTTCAATTAAACTATCACAAAAGACAACTGTACACATTTAATTTGATTTGGTTTTACCCAATTTATTTCATAGTATTAACGACCATCTACTTAATGTTATGCATGTTATCAGAAAAATATGTATAACTCGAATAACTCAAACTTTACGATCACCTTTCGGATATTCTTTAAACAATCTGAACAGATAATCTTGATATTTATTTATATATATATTTATCATACATAATTTTTAGATAATTATTAATTGATTTAGTAAAGATCTAAATAAAACTAGATTATGATATGTAATTCATGCTAAGACATTAATATATTTACTTTATCCTTTTTTTTAATTATATGGAATGTCATATGTTTCCCGAAATATATCATTCTCATCTACGTGATTTCAATTTTTTCTATTTTTATTATGGTATATCAAATATTTTTTATAATTTATGGTCTCTTGAATATATAAAAAAAATATCGACATTCATAAATTTTGGATATATATTAATTGATTGAGTAATTTTTTTTTGTGGTGATTATTATTGTATGTTAATTTGAAGTCTCATACCGTCTTTCGAAGTTATAGAGCCTGAGACTGATCCCAACTTATAGTAATAAGTTTTCTATTTTTTAGTTTTATCTCTAAAATTCCATACGGTATTTACACATATATAATATCCTTTTCATTTTTAAAAAATATTATTATTAGTAAATAACTATTTCATCCTTAATGATTTGATTTGTCTAGATGTATGGCTAAATCTATATTTGTTTCGTATGAAGACTCGTATGGAAGACCATACAATCTGAACATGGAAGAGTAAATAAAGAGCTTGAGAGGGAATTATGACGTAGGGATTATTATTTGCAAATAATAACTTATGATAATCATTTTAATTAGGGGAGCATATGACAACTATATATATTGAATTTGACTTGAATTACAGTAATTTTTTAGATAATTCCAACAACGTTTAACTTGGGCTAGGTGTGTCATAAAAAAATATGTATTAGTGAATAAGCTCAAACTTTACATTATATTTTTAGTTTTCCTTAAACAATTTTTAATGATAAGATAATCTTAATATATATATATATATATATATATTCGTTATACATAACTTTTAGATTATTATTAAATGATTTAGGAAAGATCTAAATAAATCAAGATAATTATATATAATTTGTACTAATTAATTAATTAATTTATAAAGGTTTATTAAATACGCTTTTAAATATTTTGAAATACTTATTAATTGATTGATTTTTTTCTATTTTTGTAATGGTATGTCAAATATTTTATATATTTAATCATATTTGTCAACAAAGGTATAAATCTAATGGTTCACCATAAGATAGCAATGAAAAAGTAGAAATGCCCGAAAGACTAGACATACATTGCATATGCACATGGAGATCTTTATTCTATCTGGAAAGATACTCTTGTTAATGAACTATTTATTTGATAAGAAGTTAACTGAAGCAAACAAAATTTGTCTATATTTTGGGAGAAGAAATAATTAAGAATTTTGAAGTTATTGGTATTTTAAAATTATTAAAAAATAACTAAAATATAAATATGATAAGAACATGATATGAATTTCCATATGAACAAAATATAATATGGAAAAAATATTAATTTTAAAAGCGTAAGCATATATAAATTCATAATTGATTTGACTTGTATGAAAGTATGTATAAATATGTATTTGTTTTGTATCAAAGACTAGTATGATTTTTATACGATACGAATGATTCATATGTACGAAGCTTTGGTTAAATCTATATTTTTTGTAAATTTATAATTGATTTGATTTGTATGAAAGTATCTCTAAATAAATATTTGTTTTGTATGAAGACTTGTATAGTCTTTCATACGATTAAAATGATTTGATATGTATGAATGTGTGTCTAAATATATATTTGTTTTGTATGAAGTCTCATACAGTCTTTCGAAATCATAGAGCCTAGGACTGAACCCAAGTTATTGTAATAAGTTTTTTTATATTTCAATTTGATCTTCAAACAAATTGAAAATTCCATACGCTGAGTTTCATTAAGTTTTTTATATTTTATTTGATCTTCAAATAAAATCATGATTATTAATAATCATTAAGTTCCATTAAGTTAAATATTAAGAGATATTTTAATTAGACTATCATAAAAGACAACTGTATACATTTAATTTGACTTGGTTTTACCCAATTTATTTGATAATTTCAACAACCATCTACCTAATGCTATGCCTGTTATGAGAAAAATGTGTATAACTTTAATAAACTCAAACTTTACTATCACCTTTTGGATATTCTTTAAACAATCTTAACATATATATATATATATATATATATTCATAATACATAATTCTTAGATAATTATTAATTGATTTAGTAAAGATCTAAATAAATCAAGATTATGATATGTAATTCATACTAAAACATTTATTTATTTACTTTATCCAATTTGTTTTTAATTCTATGGAATGTAATACATTTCACAAAATATATCATCTTCATATATGAGCTAGTAATACCACTATATTTAAATAAGATTAAACACAATAAAGATTTACGAAGCTTATTAATTCATTGAGTTTTTTTCTATTTTTATTATGGTATGTTAAATATTTTATATAATTTATCATCTCATTAATATATAAAAAAATATTATCATTCATAAATTTTGGATATATTTTAATTAATTGAGAAATTTTTCTTTTGTGGTAATTATTATTGTATGTTTATTTGGAATATTTCTCAATATATGCACTCTTTAATGATTCACCTTAATGGATCACCAAAAGTTAGCAAATAACAAATCTAATGGTTCACCATAAGATAGCAACGAAAAAGTCTATTGAAAAATGAAACATACTGTATGAAGTAGAAATTCCCGAAAGACTAGACATACAACGCATATGCAAGTGGAGATCTTTGAGCAAAGATACTCTTTTTGATGAACTATATAGTTGACTAGAAGTTGATTGAAGCAAACAAAATTTGTCTCTCATTTGGGAGAAGAAATTATGAAGAATTTTGAAATTATTTACATTTTAAAATCATTAAAAAATAACTAAAATCTAAATATGATAAGAACATGATATTGATTTCCATACAATCCAAATATTATATGGAAAAAACTAATAATTTTAAAAGCGAAAGCATATGTAAATTCATAATTGATTTGACTTATATGAATGTATGTCTAAATATGTATTTTTTTTTGTATGAAGACTCGTATGGTTTTTTATATGATAAGAATGATTGATTTGTATGAAGCTTTGGTTAAATATATATTTTTTGTACATTCATAATTGATTTGATTTGTATGAAAATATGCTTAAATAAATATTTGTTTAATATGAAGACTTGTATAGTCTTTCATAAGTTTAGAATGATTTGATTCGTACGAATGTGTGTCAAAATATATATTTGTTTTGTATGAAGTCACATACTGTCCTTTGAAGTTATAGAGCCTGGGACTGAACCCAACTTATAGTAATAAGTTTCCTATTTATCAATTTGATCTCTAAAAAAATTTAAAATTCCATGCGGTATTTACACATAAAATCATGATTATTATTAATCATTAAGTTTCATTAAGTTAAATCTTAAGAGATATTTTAATTAGACTATCATAAAATACAAATATGCACATTTAATTTGACTTTATTTTACCCAATTTATTTGATAATTTCAACAACCATCCACTTAATGCTATGCATGTTATCATACAAATGTGTATAACTTGAATAGACTCAAACTTTTCCATCACCTTTTGGATATGCTTTAAAAAATCTGATCTATTAATCTCGATATATATATATATATTCATCATACATAATTTTTAGATAATTATTATTTGATTTAGTAAAGATCTAAATAAATCAAGATTATGTTATGTAATTCATACTAAAACATTAATTTATATATGGAATGTTATATATTTCACGAAATCTATCATCTTCATCTATGAACTAGTAATACGCCTATATATAAAGAAGATTAAACATAAGAAAGACTTACGAAGCTTATTAATTGATTGAGTTTTTCTATTTTTATTATGGTATGTCCAATATTTTATATAATTTATCATCTGTTGGGATATATAAAAAAATATCAACATTCAAAAATATTGGATATATTAATTAATTGAGTGATTTTTATTTTGTGGTGATTATTATTGTATGTTAATTTGGAATATTTCTCAATATATGCACTCCTTAATAATATTATAATTAAAAATTTTGTTATATGTTTTTGTTCAATAAACAACATAATATAATATATGAAGAATATTTTGATTGCGATTATTTTATCTTATATATATATACATAAAAGTATCAGTTAAAATAGATTTTTAAATTTGAATATGTTTTTTTTATTTTTTATAATATAATATATAAAAAGACATGTACCAATATATATATATATATATATATATAAATAAAGAGAAGTGTCAAGTTAAAATATATTTCTAAATTTTTAAACAATATATAATATCCTTTTAATTATTAAAGAATATTAATATTATTAGTAATTAACTAATTCATCCATAATTATTTGATTCGTATAGATGTATGCCTAAATCTATATTTGTTTTGTATGAAGACTCATATAGAAGACCATACGATCAGAACATGGAAGTATAAATAAAGAGTTTGAGATTGAGTTATGACGTAGGGATCATTATTTAATTTGAATTTGAATTAAATTATAGTAATTTGTTAGTTAATTCCAACAATATTTTACTTGGGTTATACGTGTCATAAAAAAAAATATGTATTATATGAATAAGCTCAAACTTTAAATCACATTTCGGGTATTCCTTAAAGAATTGTTAGTGATAAGATAATCTTGATATATATATATATATATTCATTATACATTATTTTTAGATTATTATTAATTAATTTAGTAAAGATCTAAATAAATAAGATCATTATATATAATTTGTACTAAAACATTAATTAATTTACGAAGGCTTATTAATTGAGTGAGTTTTTATATATTTACAAGCAATGGTTTATTGATTGATTTTTTCTATTTTATAATGGTATGTCAAATATTTTATATATTTTATCATCTTCATAAACAAATGTTAGCAAATAAAAAATCTAATGGTTCACCATAACATAGCAACGAAAAAGTGTATTGAAAAATGAAATATACTTTATGAAATAGAAATGCCCGAAAGAATAGACATACAATGCATATGCAAGTGGAGATCTTGAGCTGTGTGGAAAGATACTCTTGTTGATGAACTACTCATTTGACTAGAAGTTGACTGAAGGAAACAAAATTTGTCTGTATTTTGGGAGAAGAAATTATGAAGAATTTTGAAATTATTTGTATTTTAAAATTATTAAAAAATAACTAAAATCAAAATATGATAAGAAAGCGAAAAACTACTAATTTTAAACGGAAAAACTACTAATTTTAAAAGCGAAAGCATATGTAAATTCATAATACATTTGACTTGTATGAAAGTATGTCTAACTTTGTATTTGTTTTATATGAAAACTCGTATGGTTTTAAATACGATAATAATGATCTATTTGTATGAAGCTTTGGTTAAATATATATTTTTTGTAAATTCATAATTGATTTGATTTGTATGAAAATATACCTAAATAAATATATGTTTTATATTAAGATTTGTATGCTCTTTCATACGATTAGAATGATTTGATTTGTATGAGTGTGTGTCTAAATATATCTTTGTTTTGTATGAAGTCTCATACCATCTTTCGAAGTTATAGAGCCTGGGACTGAACCCAACTTATAGTAATAAGTTTTTTATTTTTCAATTTGATCTCTAACCAAATTGAAAATTCGATACGGTATTTACACATAAAAACATGATTATTAATAATCATTACATTTTATTAAGTTAAATCTTAAGAGATATTTTAATTAGACTATCATAAAAGACAACTTTACATATTTAATTTGATAATTTCAACAACCATCTACTTAATGTTATGCATGTTATCAGAAAAATGTGTATAACTTGAATGAAATTAAACTTTACTATTACCTTTTGGATAATCTTCAAACAATCTGAATAGATAATCTTGATATATATATATATATATATATATATATTCATCATACAAAACTTTTAGATAATTAAATCAATAAAGATATAAATAAATCTAGATTATGATATGTAATTTATACTAAAACATTAATTTATTTACTTTATCCTTATCTTTTGTAATTATAAGGAATGTTATATATTTCACAAAATATCTCATCTTCATCTATGAGCTAGTAATACAGCTATATATAAAGAAGATTAAACATAATAAAGATTTACGAATCTTATTAATTCATTGAGTTTTTTTCTATTTTTATTATGGTATGTCAATTATTTTATATAATTTATCATCTCTTAAATATGTAAAAGAAATATCATCATTCATAAATTTTGGATATATGTTAAATAATTGAGTAATTTTTATTTTGTGGTGATTATTATTGTATGTCAATTTGGAATATTTCTCAATATATGCACTCTTTAATAATCTAATATATAATAAATTTGTTATTTGTTTTAGTTCAATAAACAAAATACTCTAATATATGAAGAATATTTTGATTACAATTATTTCATCTTAGAATATATCCTTTTTTTTAATTATATAATATATAAAAATGACATGTACAAATATATATATATATATATATATATATATATATATATAAACAAAGAGAAATGTCAAGTTAAAATAGATTTCTAAATTTGGATATGCTTTTTTATTTAAACAATATATAATATCCTTTTAATTATTAAATAATATTATTATTAGTAAATAACTATTTCATCCATAATGCTTTGTTTTGTATAGATGTATGCCTAAATCTATATTTGTTTTCTATGAAGACTCGTTTAGAAGACCATACGATCAGAACATGGAAGTGTAAATAAAGAGCTTCAGATTGAGTTATGACGTAGAAATCATTATTTACAAATAAAAACTCATGATTATTAATATTCTTTAAGGTACAGTAATTTCAATCTTAGATGATCATTTTAATTAGGCCAGCACAAGACAACTATACATATTGAATTTGTGTTGAATAAGAGTAATTTGTTAGATAATTCCAACAATGTTTTACTTGGGCTAGACGTGAATAATATGCTCAAACTTTACATCACATTTTGGATAATCCTTAAACATATGCTAAGATAATCGTGATATATATCTATATATATTCATTATACATAATTTTTAGATTATTATTAATTGATTTAGTGAAGATCTAAATAAATCAAGATCATTTTATATAATTTGTACAAACACATTAATTAATTTACGAAGGCTTATTAATTGAGTGAGTTTTTAAATATTTACGAACAGTTATTTATTGATTGATTTTTTTTTCTATTTTTATAATATTATTTCAAATATTTTATATATTTTATAATATTTTTCAACAAAGGTTAGAATATAACAAATCTAATGCTTCACCATCAGATAGCAACGAAAAAGTCTGTTGAAAAATGAAACATACTATATGAAGTAAAAATGTCCGAAAGACTAGACATACAATGCATATGCAAGTGGAGATCTTTGAGCTATGTGGAAAGATACTCTTGTTGATGAACTATTTATTTGACTAGAAGTTGACTGAAGCAAACAAAATTTGTCTGTATTTTGGGATAAAAAATTATGAAGAATTTTGAAATTACTTCTATTTTAAAATTATTAAAAAAATAACTCAAATCAAAATATGAGAAGAACATGATATTATATTTCCATACGATCAAAAGATTATACGAAAAAACTAATAATTTTAAAATCAAAAGCATGTGTAAATTCATAATTGATTTGATTTGTATGAAGACTCGTATAGTTTTTTATAAGATCAAAATGATTGATTTGTATAAAGTTTTCTGGTTACATATATATTTTTTGAAAATTCATAATTGATTTGAAGACTTGTATGGTCTTTCATATGATTCGAATGATTTGATTTGTATGAATATGTGTCTAAATATATATTTATTTTGTATGAAGTCTCATACCAATTTTTGAAGTTACAGAGCCTGGGATTGAGCCCAACTTATGGTAATAAGTTTCCTATTTTTCAATTTGATCTATAAACAAATTTAAAATTTGATATGGTATTTACAGATAAAATCATGATTATTAATAATCATTAAGTTTCATTGAGTTAAATCTTAAGAGATATTTTAGTTAGACTATCATAAAAGACAACTTTACACATTTAATTTAACTTGGGTTTACCCAATTTATTTAATAATTTCAACAACCATCTACTTAATACTATGCATGTTATCATAATAATGTGTATAACTTGAATAAATTCAAACTTTACAATCACCTTTTGGATCTATAAAGAATCTGAACAGATAATCTTGATATATGTACGTATATATATATATATTCATCATACATAATTTTTAGATAATTATTATTTGATTTAGTAAAGATCTAAATAAATCAAGATTATGATATGTAATTCATACTAAAACATTAATTTATTTACTTTATCCTTTTTTTAATTATATGGAAAGTTATATATTTCACAAAATATATGATCTTCATCTATGTGCTCGTAATATGGCTATATAGAAAGAATATTAAACATAATAAAGATTTCAGAATTTATTAATTGATTGAGTTTTTTTCTATATTTATTATGGTATGTCAAATATTTTAAATAATTTATCGTCTATTGAATATATTAAAAAAAAATATCATCATTCATAAATTTTGGATATATAATAATTAATTGAGAAACTTTTATTTTGTGGTGAATATTATTGTATGTTAATTTGGAATATTTCTCAATATATGCACTCTTTAATAATCTAATATATAAAAAATTTGTTATTTGTTTTTGTGCAATAAATAAATAATCTAATATATGAAGAATATTTTGATTGCGATTATTTTACCTTATATATATATATACATAAAAGTATCAGTTAAAATAGCTTCTTAAATTTGTATATGCTTTTTTTTATTATATAATATATAAAGAGACATGTACCAGTATATATATATATATATATTTATATATATATATATATATATATAATGAAGAGAAGTGTCAAGTTAAAATAGATTTCTAAATTTTGTTATGTTTTTCCTTTTTCTTAAACAATATATAATATCCTTTTAATTATTAAACAATATATAACATTCTTTTAATTATTGAACAATATTATTATTATTAGTAAATAACTAATTCATCCATAATAATTTGATTTGTGTAGATGTATGCCTAAATCTATATTTGTTTCGTATGAAGACTCATATAGAAGACCATACGATCAGAACATGGAAGTGTAACTAAAGAGCTTGAGATTGAGTTATGACATAGGGATCATTATTTACAAATAATAACTCAGATTATTAATATTCATTAAGTTACATTAATTTCAATCTTAGATGATCATTTTAATTAGGCTAGCATTGGACAACTATACATATTGAATTTGAATTGAACTAGAGTAATTTGTTAGATAATTCCAAGAATGTTTTATTTGGCTAGGCTATCATAAGAAAATATGTATTATGTGAATATGCTCAAACTTTACATTCATTTTGGGCTTTCCTTAAACAAATGTTAGTGATAAGATAATCTTGATATATATATATATATATATATATACACATTATACATTGTTTTTAGATTATTATTAATTGATTTAGCAAAGATCTAAATAAATCAAGATCATTATATATAATTTGTACTAAAACATTTATTAATTCACGAAGGCTTACTAAATGAGTTAGTTTTTAAATATTTTCAAACACTTATTAATTGATTGATTTTTCTTTCTATTTTGATAATGTTATGTCAAATATTTTATATATTTTATCATCTTTGTCAACAGAGGTTAGCAAATAACAAATCTAATCGTTCACCATAAGATAGCAATGAAAAAGTCTATTGAAAAATGAAATATACTATATGAGTAGAAATGCCCAAAAGACTAGACATACAATGCATATGCAAGTGGAGATCTTTGAGTTCTATGGAAATATACTCTTGTTAATAAAACAAAGCATATATAAATCAAACTTTGCATCACATTTTGGGGATTCCTTGATATATATATATATATATATATATATATATTCATTATACTTCATTTTAAGATTATTATTAATTGATTTAGTAAATATCTAATTAAATCAAGATCATTATATATAAGTTGTACGAAAACATTAATTAATTTACGAAGGCTTAATAATTGAGTGACTTTTTAAATATTTACAAAAATTTATTCATTGAATTTTTTTATTTTTATAATGGTATGTCAAATATTTTATATATTTTATCATCTTCATCAACATAAGATAGCAAATAACAAATGTAATTGTTCACCATAAGATAGCAACGAAAAAGTATATTGAAAAATGAAACATACTATATGAAGTAGACATGCCCGAATCACTAGACATACAATGCATATGCAAGTGGAGATCTTTAAGTTGTGTGGAAAGATACTCTTGTTGATGAACTTTATTTGACTAGAAGTTGACTGAAGCAAACAAAATTACGATGAATTTTGAAATTATTTGTATTTTATAATTAGTAAAAAATAACTGAAGTCAAAATATGATACGAACATGATATGGATTTCTATATCATCAAAATTTAATATGGAAAAACTAATAATTTTAAAAGCAAAAACATATGTAAATTCATATTTGAATTGACTTGTATAAAAGTATGTCTAAATATGCATTTGTTTTGTATGAAGAGTCGTATGGTTTTTTATACGATAAGAATGATTGATTTGTATGAAACTTTGGCTAAAAAAATATTTTTTGTAAATTCATAATTGATTTGATTTGTATGAAAGTATGCCTAAAATAAATATTTGTTTTATATGAAGACTTATATGGTCATTCATACGATTATAATGACTTGATTTGTATGAATGTGTGTCTAAATATATATTTGTTTTGTATGAAGTCTCACACAATCTTTCAAAGTCTTAGAGCCTGTAACTGAATCCAACTTATAGTAATAAGTTTCCTATCTTGCAATTTGATCTCTAAACAAATTGAAAATTCCATACGATATTTACACAGAAAATCATGATTATTAATAATCATTAAGTTTCGCTAAGTTAAATCTTAAGAGATATTTTAATTAGACTATCATAAAAGACAATCGTACACATTTAATTTGACTTGGTTTTACCCAATTTTTTTTATAATTTCACCAACCATCTACTTAATGCTATGCAAGTTATAGAAAAATGTGTGTAACTTGATTAAACTCAAACTTTACTATCACCTTTTGGATATTTTTTAAACAATCTGAACAGATAATCTTGACATATATATATATATATATATTCATCATACATAATTTTTAGATAATTATTAATTGATTTAGTAAAGATCTAAATAAATCAAGATTATGATATGTAATTCATACTAAAACATTAATTTATTTACTTTATCTTTTTTTTTTAATTATATGGAATGTTATATATTTCACAAGATATATCATCTTCATCTATGAGCTTGTAATATGGCTATATATAAAGAAGATTAAACATAATAAAGACTTATGAAGCTTGTTAATTGATTGAGCTTTTTTCTATTTTTATTATGGTATGTCAAAGGCACAGTGCACAGGCCGGCTTCATATACGGCTCACTCCTCCTTGACTTCCTTACCTGAATATTTTATAATTCGCAAAGTATATGCAGGAACAAGTTGAATTTTTAACTCGAGAATCTAGAAAGCTGTGAAAGTATGCTATAAATATTTCGTGCATTTTTTTAGAAGATTTACTAGTTATTTTGGATTTTTAAGACCGAAATAACTAAAGTTGTAAATCCTTCCCAACCGTAGGACAAATATCATAACTCCTAAAATATAAACTAGATTGACTTGAATTTTGTTTTGAAAGATGAATAACACCTATAGGTATATGCACTCTTTAATAGTCTAATATATAAAAATTTTGTTAATTGTTTTTTGTTCAACAAACAAAATAATCTAAAATAAGAAGGATATTTTGATTGCAATCTATTTTATCTTATATATATATATATATAAGTATAACTTAAAATTGCTTTTTAAATTTGTATATTCTTTTTTTATTTTTTTATTATATAATATATAAAAAAAGACATGTACCAATATATATATATATATATATATAACTAAAGAGAAGTGTCATGTTAAAATAGATTTCTAAATTTAGACAATCTTTCTCTCTTTTTTTTTTTTTAATTATTAAACAATATTATTGTTATTAGTAAATAACTAATTCATCCATAATTATTTGATTTGTATAAATGTATGGCTAAACCTATATTTGTTTTGCATGAGGACTCGTATGGAAGACCATACGATCAGAACATGGAAGTGTAAATAAAGAGCTTGAGATTAAGTTATGTCGTAGGGATAATTATTTACAAATAAAAACTCATGATTATTAATATTAATTAAGTTACATTAATTTCAATCTTAGATGATCATTTTAATTAGGCCAGCATATGACAACTATACATATTGAATTTGAATTGAATTAGAGTAATTTGTTAGATAATTCCAACAATGTTTTACTTGGGCTAGGCGTGTCATAAAAAAATATGTATTATGTGAATAAGCTCAAACTTTACATCACATTTTGGGTATTCCTTAAAAAAAAGTTAGTGATAGATATATATATATATATATATATTCATTATACGTAATTTTTAGATTAGTATTAGTTGATTTAGTAAAGAAGTAAATAAATAAATATAATTTGTACTAAAATATTAATTAATTTACGAAGGCTTATTAATTAAGTGAATTTTTTAATATTTATAAACACTTATTAATTGATTGATTTTTTTTCTATTTTTTAATGGTATGTCCAATATTGGTTCACCATAAGATAGGATCAAAAAAGTCATAGAAAAATATGTATTATATGAATAAGCTCAAATTTTACATCACATTTTGGGTATTCCTTAAACAATTGTTAGTGATAAGATAAGCTTGATATATATATATATATATATATATATATTCATTATACATTATTTTTAGATTATTATTATTTGATTTAGTAAAGATCTAAATAAATCAAGATCATTATATATAATTTGTACTGAAACATTAATTAATTTACGAAGGCTTAGTAGAATGAGTGAGTTTTTACATATTTACAAACATTTATTTATTAACTGATTTTTATTCTATTTTTATAATGGTATGTGAAAATTTTTATATATTTTATCATCTATGTCAAGAAAGGTTAGCAAATAACAAATCAAATGGTTCACCATAAGATAGCAACGAAAAAGTTTATTGAAAAATGAAACATACTATATGAAGTAGAAATGCCTGAAAGACTGGACATACAATGCATATGAAAGTTGAGATCTTTGAGCTATGTGGAAATATACTCTTGTTGATAAATAATTTATTTGACTAGAAGTTGACTGAAGCAAACAAAATTTGTCTGTATTTTGGGAGAAGAAATTATGTAAAATTTTGAAATTATTTGTATTTTAAAATTATTGAAAAATAACTAAAATCAAAATATGATAACAACATGATATGGATTTCCATATGATAAAAATATAATATGGAAATACTAATAATTTTAAAAGCAAAAGCATAAGTAAATTCATAATTGATTTGACTAGTATGAAAGTATGTCTACATATGTATTTATTTTGTATGACGACTCGTATGGTTTTTTATACGATAAGAATGATTGATTTGTATAAAGATTTGGTTAAATATATTTTTTTTGTAAATTCATAATTGATTTGATTTGTATGAAAGTATGCCTAAATAAATATTTGTTTTATATGAAGACTTATATGGTCTTTCATACGATTAGAATGATTTGATTTCTATGAATGTTTGTCTAACTATATATCTATTTTGTATGAAGTCTGATACCGTCTTTTGAAGTTATAGAGCCTGGGACTGAACCCAACTTACAATAATAAGTTTCCTATCTTATTATTTGATCTAAAAACAAATTGAAAATTCCATACGGTATTTACACATAAAATCATGATTATTAATAATCATTAAGTTAAATCTTACGAGATATTTAAATTAGACTATCATAAAAGGCAACTGTACACTTTTAATTTGACTTAGTTTTACTCAATTTATTTGATAATTCCAACAACCATCTACTTAATAATATGCATGTTATCAGAAAAATGTGTTTAACTTGAATCTACTCAAACTTTACTATCAATTTTTGGATATTCTTTAAACAATCTGAACATATAATCTAGATATATATATATATATATATTTATATATATATATTCATAATACATAATTTTTATATAATTATTAATTGATTTAGTAAAGATTTAAATAAATCAAGATTATGATACGTAATTCATAATAAAACATTAATTTATTTACTTTATCTTTTTTTTTTTGAACTATATTGAATGTTATATATTTTAGGAAATATATCATCTTCATCTATGAACTAGTAATACGACTATATATAAAGAAGATGAAACATAACAAAGATTTATGAAGCTTATTAATTGATTGTGTTTTTTCTATTTTTATTATGGTATGTCAAATATTTTATATAATTTATCGTCTCTTGAATATATAAATAAAATATCATCATTCATAAATTTTCAATATATATTAATTAATTGAGTCATTTTTATTTTGTGGTGGTTGTTACTGTGTGTTAATTTGGAATATTTCTCAATATATGCACTCTTTAATAATCTAATATATAAAAATTTTGTTATTTGTTTTTGTTCAATAAACAAAATAATCTAATATATGAAGAATATTTTGATTGCAATCTATTTTATCTTATATATATATATATATAAATGTATCAGTCAAAATAGCTTTTTAAATTTGTATATGTTTTTTTGTTTTTTATTATTAAGATCTTTACTAAATCAATTAATAGTTATCTAAAAATTATGTATGATGAATATATTTATATATGTATATTTATGAAGATTATCTGTTCAGATTGTTTAAAGAATATCCAAAAGGTGATAGTAAAGTTTGAGTTTATTCAAGTTATACACTTTTTTCTTATAAAATGCATAGCATTAAGTAGATGGTTGTTGAAATTATCAAATAAATTCGGTAAAAACAAGTCCAATTACATGTGTACAGTTGTCTTTTATGATAATCTAATTAAAATATCTCTGAAGATTTTATTTAATGGAACTTAATGATTATTAACAATCATGATTTTATGTGTTAATACCGTATGAAATTTTCAATTTGTTAAGAGATCTAATTGAAAAATAGAAAACTTATTACTATAAGTTGGGTTTAGTGCCAGGCACTATGACTTTAAAAGATGGTATGAGACTTCATACAAAAACAAATATATATCTAGACACACATTCATCCAAATCAAATCATTTTAATCATATGAAAGACCATACAAGTCTTCATATAAAACGAATATTTATGTAGGCATACTTTCACACAAAGCAAATCAATTATGAATTTAAAAAAAATAAAAAGTTAACCAAAGCTTCATACAAATCAATCATTATTATCGTGTAAAAAATCATACGAGTCTTCATACAAAACAAATACATATTTAGACAAACTTTCAAACAAGTCAAATCAATTATGAATTTACATATGCTTTTTTCTTTTAAAATTATTAGTTTTTCTTTATTATATTTTGATCGTATGGAAATCCATATCATGTTCTTATCTTATTTTGATTTTAGTTATTTTTTAATTATTTTAAAATACAAATAATTTCAAAATTCTTCATAATTTCTTCTGCCAAAATACATACAAATTCTAATAAATTACTCTAATTCAATTCAAATTCAATATGTATAGTTGTCTTATGGTTACCTAATTAAAATGATCATCTAAGATTGAAATTAATGTAACTTAATGAATATTAATAATCATGATTTATTATTTGTAAATAATGATCCCTATGTCATAACTGAATCATATAGTAGGTATTATTTTTCAAAAGACTTTTTCATTGCTATCTTATGGTTAAACATTAGATTTGTTATTTGCAAACCTTTGTTGACGCAGATGGTAACATATATAAAATATTTGACATACCATTATAAAAAAAGAAAAAAAAGAATCACTCAATTAATAAGTGTCTGTAAATATTTAAAAACTCACTCATTTAATAAGCCATCGTAAATTAATTAATGTTTTAGTACAAATTATATATAACGATCTTGATTTATTTAGATCTTTACTAAATAAATTAATAATAATCTAAAATTTATGTCTAATGAATATATATATATGTATATATATATCACGATTATCTTATCACTAACAATTGTTTAAGGAATACTCAAAATGTTATGTAAAGTTTGATAATATTCACATAATACATGGCTAGCCCAAGTAAAACATTCTTGAAATTAACTAACAAATTACTCTAATTCAATTCAAATTCAATATGTATAGTTGTCTTATGCTAACCTAATTAAAATGATCATTTAAGAATGAAATTAATGTAACTTAATGAATATTAATAATCATGAGTTATTATTTGTAAATAATGATCCTTACGTCATAACTCAATCTCAAGCTCTTTATTTACACTTCCATGTTCTGATCGTATGGTCTTCCATAGATGTCTTCATACAAAACAAATATAGATTTAGACATACATCTATACAAATCAAATCATTATGGATGAATTAGTTATTTACTAATAACAATAATATCGTTTTATAATTAAACGGATATTATAAATTGTTTTAAAAAAAAGGAAAGACATATCCAAATTTAGAAATCTATTTTAACTTGACACTTCTCTTTATATATATATATATATATATATATATATATATATTGGTACATGTCTTTTTTATATATTATATAATAAAAACAAGAAAAGCATACACAAATTTAAAAATATATTTTCACTTATACTTTTATATATATATAAGATAAAATAATTTCAATCAAAATATTCTTCATATATTAGATTATTTTGTTTATTGAACAAAAACTAATTACAAAATTTTTATATAGTAGATCATTAAATAGTGCATATATTTAGAAATATTACAAATTAACATACAATAATAATCACCACAAAAAAAAAAATTACTCAATTAATTAATATATATCCAAAATTTATTAATGATGATATTTGTTTATATATTCAAGAGACGATAAATTATATAAAATATTTGACATAACATAATCTAAATAGAAAAAACTCAATCAATCATTAAGCTCCGTAAATCTTTATTATGTTTAATCTTCTTTATATATAGCCATATTACTAGCTCATACATAAAGATGATATATTTTCCGAAATATATAACATTGCATATAATTAAAAAAATAAAAGGATAAACTAATTAAATTAATGTTTTAGTATAAATTACATATCATAATCTTGATTTATTAAGATCTTTACTAAATCTATTAATAATTATCTAAAAATTATGTATGATAACTATATTTATACATATATATGAAGATTATTTGTTCAGATTGTTTAAAGAATATCCAAAAGGTGATAGTAAAGTTTGAGTTTATTCAAGTTATACTCATTTTTCTGATAACATGCATAACATTAATTTGATGGTTGTTGAAATTATCAAATAAATTACTCAATTAATTAATATATATCCAAAATTTATTAATGATGATATTTGTTTATATATTCAAGAGACGATAAATTATATAAAATATTTGACATAACATAATCTAAATAGAAAAAAACTCAATCAATCATTAAGCTCCGTAAATCTTTATTATGTTTAATCTTCTTTATATATAGCCATATTACTAGCTCATACATAAAGATGATATATTTTACGAAATATATAACATTCCATATAATTAAAAAAATAAAAGAATAAACTAAATAAATTAATGTTTTAGTATAAATTATATATCATAATCTTGATTTATTAAGATCTTTACTAAATCTATTAATAATTATCTAAAAATTATGTATGATAACTATATTTATACATATATATGAAGATTATTTGTTCAGATTGTTTAAAGAATATCCAAAAGGTGATAGTAAAGTTTGAGTTTATTCAAGTTATACACATTTTTCTGATAACATGCATAGCATTAATTTGATGGTTGTTGAAATTATCAAATAAATTGGGTAAAACCAAGTCAAATTAAATGTGTACTGTTATATTTTATGATAGTCTAATTAAAATATCTCCTTAGATTTAACTTAGTGAAACTTAATGATTATTAATAATCATGATGTTATGTATAAATACCGTATGGGATTTTGAAATTGTTTAGAGATCAAATTGAAAAATAGGAAACTTATTACTATAAGTTGGATATTCTTTAAAGAATCTGAACAAATAATCTTGATATATGTACGTATATATATATAAACTCATCATACATAATTTTTAAATAATTATTAATTGATTTAGTAAAGATCTAAATAAATCAAGATTATAATATGTAATTCATACTAAAACATTAATTTATTTACTTTATCCTTTTTTTTAATTATATGGAATGTTTTATATTTCACAAAATATATTATCTTCATCTATGAGCTAGAAATACGGCTATATATGAAGAAGATTAAACATAATAAAGATTTACGAAGCTTATTAATAAATTGAATTTGATTTTTCTATTTTTATTATGGTAAGTCAAATATTTTATATAATTTATCGTCTCTTGAATATATAAAAAATATCGTCATTCATAAATTTTAGATGTTAATTTGAAATATCTCAATCTTAAATAATCTAATATATAAAAATTTTATTATTTGTTTTTGTTCAATAAACAAAATAATCTAATATATGAAGAATATTTTGATTACAATCTATTTTATCTTATATATATAAATATATATATATATATATATAAGTATCAGTTAAAATAGCTTTTTAAATTTGTATATACTTTTTGTTTTTTTATTATATAATATATGAAAAAGACATGTACCAATATACATATATATATATATATATAAATAAAAAGAAGTGTCATATTAAAATAGATTTCTAAATTTAGATATGCTTTTTCTTTTTTTCTTAAACAATATATAATATTTTTTTAACTATCAAACAATATTATTATTATTATTAGTAAATAACTAATTCATCCATAATGATTTGATTTGTATAAATGTATGCCCAAATCTATATTTGTTTTGTATGAAGACTTGTATGGAAGACCATACGATCTAAACACGGAAGTATATATAAAGAGTTTTGAGATTGAGTTATAATGTAGGGATCATTATTTACAAATAAAAAGTCATGATTAGTAATATTTATTAAGTTACATTAATTTCAATCTAAGATGAACATTTTAATTAGGCCAGCATAAGACAACTATACATATTGAATTTGAATTGAATTAGAGTAATTTGTTAGATAATTCCAACAATGTTTTACTTGGGCTAGACATGTCATAAAAAAATATGTATTACGTGAATAAGCTCAAACTATACATAATAGTTTGGGTATTCCTTAAACTATTGTAAGTGATAAGATAATATTGATATATATATATATATATATATATTCATTATACATAATTTTTAGATTATTATTAATTGATTTAGTAAAGATCTAAATAAATAAAGATCATTATATATAATTTGTACTAAAACATTTATTAATTTATGAAGGCTTATTAATTGAGTGAGTTTTTAAATATTTACAAACACTTATTAATTGATTGATTATTATTTTTTTATAATGGTAACTCAAATATTTTATATATTTTATCATATTCATCAACAAAGGTTAGCAAATAACATATCTAATGGTTCATCATAATATAGCAACAATAAAGTCTATTGAAAAATCAAATATACTATATGGAGTAGAAATCCCAAAAGACTACAAATACAACGCATATGCAAGTGGAGATCTTTGAGCTGTGTGGAAAGATACTCTTGTTGATGAACTATTTATTTGACTAGAAATTGATTGAAGCAAAAAAAAATTGTCTGCATTTTTGGAGAAGAAATTATGTATAATTTTTAAATTATTTGTATTTTAAAATTATTAAAAAATAACTAAAATCAAAATTTGATAAGAACATAATATAGATTCCCATATGATGAAAATATAATATGGAAAAACTAATAATTTTAAAAGCGAAAGCATATGTAAATTCATAATTGATTTGACTTGTATGAAACTATGTCTAAATAAAAACTCATGATAATTAA